>PVKC010042731.1:0-11905 GCA_004027635.1 Crocidura indochinensis | reverse complement strand
GAGAGGGAGAGTGGGGAGGAGACACACACACACAGAGACTTGTCTTGCATGTGGACAATCTGGGTTCAATGAGAGAGAGGGGAGGGGAGAGGAAAGGAGATATAATTGCAAATATCAGAGGTTGTGTGACATGTTATAATGATACATAGTTTCATTGAAAAACTTAAACTATAGAAATGCACAAACTCCAATAGTGTGTATTTTAAATAATTTTTTAAATATCTTACTGAGGATTATAATCATGAATGTTTGAAAATCACTAATTTAAAATATTTCAACAGTGTTTGGTATAAACATTTCAAAGAAATATTATGATTTTACTGATAATTTGGTAAAATAAATGTTCTTTTATTTTCTTAATAGAAAGCAGCCAAAATTACACCATGTGCACTTTGCAAATCATTGAGATACTCAACAGAAATGATCGAAAATACCAATAGCTTGGGAAAGACAGAGCTTTTTTGTTCTGCTAGCTGCTCATCTGCTTACAGAGTTAAAATGGTTACTTCTGCAGGTAATACTGGTTTAATAAACTATATAAATGTAATCAGTAGAGCATTATATGGTTACTTTTTTGTACTATATGTATTTGTCCAAGTTGATTTTTTTTTTTGTTTTTTGTTTTTTGGTTTTGGGTCATACTTGGCAGTGCTCAGGGGTTACTCCTGGCTCCATGCTCAGAAATTGCTCCTGGCAGGCATGGTGGACCATATGGGGCACCAGGATTCGAACCAATGACCTTTTGCATGAAAGGCAAACGCCTTACCTCTGTGCTATCTCCCGGGCCCCAGCTTTCCAAGTTGATTTTTGAGCAAAAAATATTTCATATCTGGGGCCAGAGCGATGGCACAGTGGTAGGGCGTTTGCTTTGCATGAGACTACCCAGGACTGAACTGTGTTCAGTCCCCAGCGTCCCACATGGTCCCCCAAGCCAGGGCCGATTTCTCAGTGTATAACCAGGAGCAACCCCTGAGCATCGCCGGGTGTGGCCCAAAAACAAACAGTATTTCATATCTGTGGTAAAATATTACATATTTATGTCTACTTACTTGCTTTAGGTATGCATTCCTCTTTACTGAAACAATTCCATCAATTCCATATGACTCCTTTAATGTATTTTCTTTTTCATTTCCTTTTTTTTTGGTTTTTGGTTACACCCGGCAGTGCTCAGGGGTTACTCCTAGCTCCACACTCAGAAATCGTTCCTGGCAGGCTCGTGGGACCATATGAGATGCTGGGATTTGAACCAATGACCTTCTGCATGCAAGGCAAACACCTTAACTCCAAACTATCTCCTTGGCCCCTATGTATTTTTTATACATACTTTATCTCAAGATTTATTTATTTCATGGGTTACAGCATAAACTGATAGCTTAAATTAAAATTTAAAAAAATTTTAAATGTGGGCCCGGAGAGATAGCACAGCGGCGTTTGCCTTGCAAGCAGCTGATCCAGGACCAAAGGTGGTTGGTTCGAATCTCGGTGTCCCATATGGTCCCCCGTGCCTGCCAGGAGCTATTTCTGAGCAGATAACCAGGAGTAACCCCTGAGCACCGCCAGGTGTGGCCCAAAAACCAAAAAACATTAAAAAATTAAAAAAATTGTTTTTTAAATGCGACTTGGTTGAAGTTAATTTTTGTTCCTACAGCTCTTGATCCTGAATTTGTATTAGTTCAAGAATTGTTAGAGTTAATAAGTATTTTATAGTATTTATTTTCTCACACATTTGTTTACGTTTTTGTATGTTACTCACACTATTTTTTATTTTGATTTACTAAGGTGTACAAGTTCAGTGTAACAGTTGTAAGACCTCAGCAATCCCTCAGTATCACCTAGCCATGTCAGATGGAAGTATACGCAATTTCTGCAGCTACAGTTGTGTGGTAGCTTTCCAGGTATGTCTTCAGGAATCTTCCTTTTTTTTTTTTTTTGGTTTTTTGGTTTTTTGGTTTTTGGGTCACACCTGGTAGTGCTCAGGGATTAATTCTGGCTCTGTGCTCAGAAATCGATTCTGGCAGACTCGGGATCATATGGGATGTAGGGATTCGGACCACTGACCTTCTGCATGCAAAGGCAAACTCCATGCTATCTCTTTGACCCCTAATCTTCCTGTTTTTTTTTTTTTGTTTTGTTTTTTGTTATTTTGTTTTTTTGGGTTTTGGGTCACACCCAGCAGTGCTCAGGGGTTACTCCTGGCTCCATGCTCTGAAATTGCTCCTGGCAGACACGGGGGACCATATGGGGCACCGGGATTCGAACTGATGACCTTTTGCATGAAAGGCAAACGCCCCACCTCCATGCTATCTCCCAGGCCCCAATCTTCCTGTTTTTTAATCAGTGAGTTACCTACTTGAGTAATTATGAACTTCTAGGTATTTTCTAGTTCCAGATTGCCCAAATTTCTATATCTAGTTCATTTTATATTTAGAGGAATATCAGTTTTAATTGCCTCTGTAAAATTAAATGATTCTGTTACCCAGCTCATCTATTGGGTGGACACACACACACACACACACACACACACACGCATATATATTTTTTTTTGTTTGTTTGTTTTTGTTTTTGGACCACACCTGGTTGCACTCGGCTTACTCCTGCTTTGCACTCAGAAATCACTCCTGGTCGATTCTGGGGACCATATAGGATTCCAGGGATCAAATCTGGGTCTGTTCCAGGTCTCTGGCATGCAAATCAAGCACCTTTCCATTTGCTAACACTTCAGCCCCAGGTGGATTTATTTTGTAAAGAAGTTTATTATCTATTTATTATTTTGGAGGGGTTTGGGCCACACCTGGCTGCACTTGGGTTACTCCTGGCTCTGCACTCAGAAATTGCTCCTGGCAGGCTCAGGGACTATATAGGATGCCAGGGATTGAACCCAGGTCAGTCCTGGGTTGGCTGTGTGCAAACATAGCCCTACGGCTGTGCTATCGCTCCAGCCCCAAGAAGATAGTTATTATTTTTTAATATAAATTATTTAAGTATCATGATTACAAACATGATTGTACTTAAGTCAAGAGGTTATTAATTAAGTTTATTTTGACATAAATGTCATCTCTGCCCATCCAATTATGAGTTGCCTAAAAGCAAGGCTTTTTTTTTTTTACCTTGTTTGCAAATGTATGTTAAGTGCCTTTATCAGTGCATAACATAACATTAGACACTCAGTTCCATTATGTTTGAACACAGGGTCAGATTGATCTGTTTTTTGTTTCAGAATTTGTTCAACAAACCAACTGGAATGAATTCTTCAGTAGTTCCCTTGTCACAGGGCCAAGTAATTGTAAGCATCCCCACTGGTTCTACAGTATCAGCAGGAGGAGGTAACACCTCTGCTGTTTCTCCTACTTCCATCAATAGTTCTGCTGCAGCTGGTCTACAGCGTCTTGCTGCTCAATCCCAACATGTTGGGTTTACACGAAGTGTTGTAAAACTCAAGTGTCAGCACTGTAATCGTCTTTTTGCCACAAAACCAGAGCTTCTTGACTATAAGGTAAACTTACAGAATCATGATAAAAAAAGTATTTCATTATCTAAAATTATTTCTGCTTTTTCATCTCAGGAAAACACTTTATAAAAGGGACTTAGAATTCATAAAATAAGAAAATACAGTATTAAGTTTAATGTTTTTTGTTTTTTTTGTTTTTAAACAGGGTAAAATGTTTCAGTTCTGTGGCAAGAATTGTTCTGATGAATATAAGAAAATAAATAATGTTATGGCAATGTGTGAATATTGTAAAATTGAGAAAATTATAAAGGAGACAGTTCGATTCTCAGGTGCTGACAAGTCATTCTGTAGTGAAGGTAAAGTCAGATTCTCATACTACCCAACATCTTGAACTCTTTTAATTATTGGTTTAGAATTTGGGCTACCCCTGTGGTGTTTGTAGGCTACTCTCGGTTCTGTTTGGGGGACCATATGGTACTGGATAATTGAACCTCGGCCTCCCATGTACAAAACGTGTGCTTCAGACTATTAAATCATCTCTTCAGTACTTACTGATTTAAAAGTAGTTATCATTTGTGTGTTATGTCAAGGCTTTTTTTCCCCTCTTTTGGCTCCTCTTAATTTGCTGTTTTTTGATGTGGCCTTCATAGATAGATGTTATACTATCTGAAAGTATAATGCGGATGGTGGTGATGATATAAAAACTTAGTAAATTTTTAGGGCTCTTTTAGGTCTGCACTTATATCTAGAAAAAAGTCCTAGAGCTAGAGAAACTACAACAAGAAGGCATTTGCCTTGCTCTTGGCTGATTGAGGTTCTGTCCCAAGCAACCTATATGTGGGTTCACCAAGCCCTGCTGTTAATGATCATTTGAATCCAGAGCCAGGAGTAAGCCCTGAGCACAATCAGTTGTTTTCCTCTGCACCCCAGTGAATAAGTCCTGAAATTTTTTTAAGTTTTGGGATAATCCTAAGGTTATATTTTCCAGTTTTAAACTATTATATTTCTTAATATAAGTAATATAAATATGCAAGTTACTTTATTCAGATGACTATAGAGTATTATTTATTCTGGAGTAGTACAAGGTTAGTTTTCTTTACTAGTAATTCCCCCCAATTTTATTGAACATACTGTGATTCATAATACTTTTGTTTGGTTTTTGAGCCATACCCTGCAGCGCTCAGGGGTTACTCCTGGCTCTGCTCAGAAATCGCTTCTAGGGGCCTGAGCAATGGTGCAAGCGGTAGGGCATTTGCCTTGAACGCGCTGACCTAGGATGGACGGCGGTTCAATCCTCTGTTGTCCCGTATGGTCCCCCAATCCAGGAGCGACTTCTGAGTGCATAGTCAGGACTAACCCCTGAGCGTCACCAGGTGTGGCCCCCCCAAACAAAAACAAACAAACAAAAAAGAATAGAAAGAAATTGCTTCTGGCAGACTCGGGGGACCATATGGGATGCTGGAGATCAATCCTGGGTCCATCCCAGGTTGACTGTGTGCAAGGCAAACGCCCTACTATTGCTATTGCTTCGGCCCCTCCATAAATTTTTAATATTAAAGTTTTATGAATAAACTGTTCCAGCATCACACACTACTAGAATTTTTGCTTTCCTCCACCTTGTTCCACTGCCTTTTGTGTGTCTCCTGCTGATACCGGGCCCCACCCTCACCCCACCCCCACAAGCCCCTAAGAGTGACTGTCAAACCCTTTGACCACAATATAGAGCAAGAAGCAAGTTTTACTTTGTGTCACAGTATATTATTACATGTACGAAGTAAGATAGATGCCCTTCATCATTTTCCATCTTGTCTTATTTTATTAAAAAAAAGACAGTGGTCTCTAAACCAGATTTTAGAGATTGAGTCTCTAAATCATTGTTTCTCAACTTTTTTGAGAAACAATTTTCAAAACTTGTTTCTATCCCCTTTTCAAAACTTGTTTCTATCCTCTGCTTCTTCATCCTAACATTTAGCCCCTTGTCTTGTGTCATGGCCATGATTTTTATCTAATAGGGGTCCCCCACAATGGCCATATAGTCCTCTGTTGAGGACCACTGCTCTAAATTGATCTCTTGATGTATTCCTTGATGAGATCTTAGGTTAAAGCTTTGCCATAGAGTATTTAAAGATGTAGACACTTAGTTCTCCTTAATGTTAATTTTATCTTTCCTCTTTCTTTAGGTTGCAAATTGCTTTATAAACATGACATAGCAAAACGCTGGGGAAATCACTGTAAAATGTGCAGTTACTGTTTACAGACATCTCCCAGATTGGTACAGAATAATTTTGGGGGGAAGGTAGAAGAGTTCTGTTGTGAAGATTGCATGTCCAAATTTACAGTTTTGTTCTTTCAGGTAAATATAATGTATACCCCTGAATTGCTTAAGTTAATACATACTTTATTCCCTTTTTTCTCTCATGTGGCATGAAGAAAAACATAATGATTTAAACTTTATAACTGTTAGGGATTGATATATTTTGATCCTGACTAACTACACATGCTATGTGTGATCACAGCAGCATTGTTTTTTGGGCTCTCCAACTCCACAATAGTGAATTCTTGAGCATGCCACAACCAAACGTGTAAGACTAAATTGTGCAATCTCATGTGCACAACTAAAAGTGTACAAGTAACATAATCAAGAGGTGCCCCTTAGTCACTCCTATAACTACAATAACACAAGGGAAGAGAAGGGGAAAAAAATAAATGAATAATAAAAGGCTTGTTTTTTGTTTTTGCTTTTTGTTTTTTCGGCCACACCGGGTGATGCTCAGGAGTTACTCCTGGCTATGCGCTCAGAATTCGCTCCTGGCTTGAGGGACCATATGGGATGCCTGGGGAATCTAACCACAGTCTCTCCTAGGCTAGCACTTGCAAGGCAGACTCCTTAACGCTTGTGCCATAGCTCAGGCCCCCAAATAAAGTCTTTTTTGTTTGTTTGGCTTTGGGTCTGTCCTAGGCTAGTGCGCGCAAGGCAGACACTTTATCACTTTCGCCACTGCTGCAGCCCCAAATTAAAGACTTTTTTATTTGTTTGGCTTTGGGTACCACCTGACGATGCTCAAGGGTTACTCTTGGCTCTGAAGTCAAGAATTACTCCTTTTGGTGCTCAAGGGACCTTATGGGATGTCAGGGATTGAACCCAGGCCAGGCACATGGAAAGTAAGTGCCTGACCCACTGTGCTATAGCTACTGCTCCAGTCTTTTTCCTTCCCTTTCTTTGAGGGGGTTGGAACTACATCCAGTTGTGCTCAGAGCTTCCTTCTGGCTCTGTGCTCATTGATGACTTCTGTCATGGCTTGGGGGATACATGGGATACCAAGTATTGAAGCTGGATCACCACAAGCAAGGCACTCACAATACCCACTCTAATTTTTCCAACTCCCAAGTAATGTATTTTTCACATTTTATTTTTTAATGTTTTTTGGGTTTTGGGCCACATCCGGTGACACTCAGGGGTTACTCCTGCCTATGTGCTCAGAAGTTGCTCCTGGCTTGGGGGACCATATGGGAAACCGGGGAATCGAACCACGGTCCCTCCTAGGCTAGCGCAGGCAAGGCAGGCATCTTACCTCCAGCGCCACCGCTCGGCCCCCACATTTTATTTTTTGATGTTCAACCACTCCTGGAGGTACTCAGGGACTGTATATAGTGCTGAGGATTGAAACAATGTTTATTGTTCAAGGCAAACAACTTAAATCTCATAATATCTCTCTAGTTCTTTATTCACATTTCATGTAATTAAAATTGTATAAATACCTGATTTTCTGAGACGGGACATATTTTTACTGCACTATGTTTTTGATTGCTATTGAGTGGCATTTCTAAAATGTTTTTTGGTGCTAAGGGTTCAACTCATACATTTTTAAAAGAATGTTTAGTATAAAAGTATTTAGCATAAAAGGTAAATAATTTGTTATCATTTATACCAGTAATACATCTGTTTTTGTGACCTTTTTTTTGTTTTTGGGTCACACCCGGCAGTGCTCAGGGGTTATTCCTGGCTCCATGCTCAGAAATTGCTCTTGGCAGGCACGGGGGGACCATATGGGGCACCGGGATTCGAACCGATGACCTTTTGCATGAAAGGTAAACGCCTTACTTCCATGCTATCTCCCGGGCCCCTGTTTTTGTGATCTTAATTTAAACTTAATTATATTTGTTTTGCTTTGATTCTGTCAAGTCACAGATAATTTATTTTTATTTCTTTGTTGTTTTTTATTTCTTTTTCAGATGGCCAAATGTGATAGTTGTAAGCGACAGGGTAAACTTAGTGAGTCCTTGAAATGGCGAGGAGAAATGAAACACTTCTGTAATCTGCTTTGTATCTTGATGTTCTGTAATCAGCAAAGTTTGTGTGACCTGCCTTCACAAAACAGTACAGGTAAAAATGAAACCTAGGTCTCCAGGAACTACTTTGCTTCTACAGAATAGCAGTTTGTTACTTTATGAAGCAAAAGCTTCTTTCTGCTTAAAATGCCATTTACATTTAAATTCCCTTTTTTAAAAACTCCTTAGATTAAGCCCCAGTAAAAATCAGTTCATTTGTTCATTCAATAGGGAACATCCCTTGAGGCCAGAGCGATAGGACAGTGGGTAGGGTATTGTCTTGCATGAAGCCAACCCAGGTTCGATCCTGGCATCTCATAAAGCTCTGGAGCACCACCAGGAGTAATTCCTGTGTGTAGAGTGAGGAGTAACCCCTATGCACTGCCGCATGTGGCAAGCCTCTCCCCTTCACTCCAACCTCCCTAAGAAAAGGACATATAATCCATTAGTGTTGGTAGAGGCAGGGGTAAGCACTGCTGGGCAGCCAATTTGAACCTAGCACGTGCTAGACATATATTCTACTGGTTGAGCTATCTCCCTTGCCTATTTTTAATCAAACTGTGAGAACTTTATAGTAAAGAGTGGTGAATTTATGTGTTATAATTGAATACATGTATCTTCTTTTAAAAAGTGATTTAGGCCCAAGAGATAGTATAGGGTTAGGCATTTGGTTGTATTCAACTGACCTGGGTTTGATTCCTGGCACCAGATGTAGTCCCTTCTCAAGCCAGGAGTAGCTTAAATTCTGTTTCCCTTATTCCTCAAAAGAAAAGGATATGAGGGAATGGTGGACATAGCTGACTCTAGTTTAGATCCTGTACGTCACATGATTCCTTGAGCTACTCCAGGAGGAGTGGAGGCCCAAGCACTGTCTTGTGTTACCCAAGAGGCTCCTCTGCTCCAATGGCCTGGGTAGTTTCTTTCCCCATAGAGACTTAAGTACTGACATATTTTTAAACTCTGACTTTGAACTGCTGACCCATTTGACTGAAAAATCACCATTGGAATCCCTGAGCCCCATGAACACTGCTTAGAATGCATCTGGCCCCTGGGAAGGATGGAAGAGTAAGCAAAGAACTAACTCACAAGATAATGAACTTTTAACTTTTCCAACAAAAAAACAGAGGAAAGTCTGTTTAAACTGGAGATACTTTAACAGAAAGCTGTAATCTATAGAAGCATTGTTTAACTTCTTTGAAATATGGGTTTTATGTGTGCATATAAATTACGTGAAGTTTCCTTACTTATTTTTAAACAGCAAGTATTTCCATGGGGCCAGCTGCTTCAGCAGGGCCCCCATCACTAAGAAAAGATTCAACTCCTGTTATAGCTAATGTAGTATCATTAGCAAGTGCTCCAGCTGCTCAACCGACAGTTAATTCTAACAGCGTTTTACAAGGTATGACTTGATTTGAAAACATTTTTTCTTTTTTTTTCTTCCCCCAAGATAAATTTAGTGATTCTCTTAACCTTTTCCCCATCAGTGGTCAATTTCATCTTGCCATTCATATTTTGCCATATTTTTCCATTTAGTTTGCCATTCATATTAGAAACAGTGGTTCACTATAGATAGCTATTGATCAAATAGTATTTTCATAATTTCCATATTATGCTTTTCTCACTCTACAACAATTATTAGTCTTCCACTGAATTAAGATAATATTTTTATTATGAGACTTGATGTTTATTAGCCAGTATTCAACTATAATGCTATGGTTACTTATATAAAATGCTAAAGTATATGTTTTAATTTATATTAGGTGCAGTTCCAACAGTAACAGCGAAAATCATTGGGGATGTAAGTTTTGTTATTTTTATTAGTATTGTCAATGTTTATTTCCATTTTTACTCAGCATATGTCTAAACCAATTTATATTATATGAGAATGATTTTACTATATTAAATTTTATTATATAGAGGCTGGAGAGATGGCACAACGGTAGATAGTTTACCTTGTATGCAGCTAACCCAGGACAGATAGTGGTTCGATTCCTGGCATCCCATAGGGTCTCCTGAGCCTGACAGGAGCAATTTCTGAGCACAAAGACAGGAGTGACTCCTGAATGTCGCCAGATGTGACCCCGAAACAAAACAAAGCAATTTTATTTTATAATTATGTACAGTACATGTTATGATTTTTGACATGTTTTATCTTTGCTCAGGAATAGGAATTTTCAATTTTTGGTTAATTGGGTCTTTCATATATATTTTTATGCTTACTATCTTATGCTGTTACGAAGGCTTTTTATTTTTTTTGAATTTTTAAATTTTTTTTTTTTTGTTTTTTTTTTGGGTCACAATCGGCAGCGCTCAGAAGTTACTCCTGGCTATCTGCTCAGAAATAGCTCCTGGCAGGCATGGGGGACCATATGGGACACTGGGATTCGAACCAACCATCTTAGGTCCTGGATTGACTGCTTGCAAGGCAAACATCGCTGTGCTATCTCTCGGGGCCCTATTTTTTTAATTTTTTAAAAATAATTTTTTTAATATGGAACGCTTCATGAATTTGCGTATCATTCTTGCACAGGGGCCTTGCTAATCTTCTCTGTATCGTTCCAATTTTAGTATATGTGCTGCCGAAGTGAGCACATAAGGAATTTTTAAAATTACATTACAGTTATAATCTAAAAATAAATAAAAATGGGGCCAGAGAGATAGCACAGGGGTAGGGTGTTTGGCCTTTGCAAGCAGCTGATTCAGGACTAAGTGTGGTTCTAATTCCGGCATCCCATATGGTCCCCAATGCCTACCAGGATCAATTTCTGAGCAGATAGCCTGGAGTAATCCCTGAGCACTGCCAGGTATGGCCCAAAACCCAAAAATAAAATAAAATAAAATAAAATGGTTAAAATTCAGGCATAAATGGGGCCGGAGAGGTAGCATGGAGGTAAGGCGTTTGCCTTGCATTCAGAAGGATGGTGGTTCAAGTCCTGGCATCCCATATGGTCCCCCATGCCTGCCAGGGGCGATTTCTGAGTGTAGAGCCAGGAGTAATCCCTGAGCAGTACCAGGTGTGACCCAAAAACAAACAAAAAAAAGTAAAATTCAGGAATAAAAGATTTTTGTTGTTTTGTTAATATAATCAGGTTGTAAATAGTATATTGGTAAAATGCTTTTTGTTTAATTAGTACAGATTACATAAACAGTATTTTCTTTGACCAATTTTTTTGCCTTTGTTTGGTTTGTTTTTTTGGGGGAAGGGTCATACCCAGCAGTGCGTAGCGGTTACTCTTGACTTGCCTCAGAAATTACTCCTGGAGCGTTTGAGTGAACCATGTGGGATGTTGTGGATGAAACCCAGGTCAAGGCAAATGCCCTACCATATGTGCTATCACTTCGGGCACTTTATCTTTTAAAAGAAGAAAAATGAATAATTGGAAAATTATTTTACTGCTACAGTAATGTATTTAAAGTGTTTTCTGGTGTTTGAAATAACTTTTTTATCCTTTTTTAAATGTTAATTTAAATTTGTCTAATATTATTGATCACCAATCTACAATAGGAATAGGTTCCTTTTTGTTACTAAAATAGGTAATTAAATAGCTTTCAGAAACAATGGGTAGTTATCAGAATACTCAATTTCTGTTGGTATTCCTGGAATATTTTATTACATATTTATTTGAATTTTATTTATTTTTATTTTTTATTATTTTTGGGTTTTGGGTCACACGCGGCAGTACTCAGGGGTTACTCCTATTTCTGCGCTCAGAAATCGCTCCTGGTAGGCTGGGGGAAACATATGGATGCCAGGATTTGAACCACTGTCCTTTATTTGAGGCAAACACCCTACCTCCATGGTATCTCTCCGGCCCCCACATTTTTTATTTTTATTTATTTTTATTTTTTTTTTTGGGGGGGGGGCCACACCCAGTGACGCTCAGGGGTTACTTTTGGCTATGCGCTCAGAAGTCGCCCCTGGCCTAGGGGACCATATGGGGCACGGGGGATCGAACCGCAGTCCATCCAAGGCTAGCACAGTAAGGCAGGCACCTTACCTTCAGCCGCCCGGCCCCTATTTTTTTTAAATATGGAATGCTTCACGAAATTGCATGTCATCCTTGCACAGGGGCCATGCTAATCTTCTCTGTATCGTTCCAATTTTAGTATATGTGCTGCCGAAGCGAT
>PVKC010042730.1:0-11811 GCA_004027635.1 Crocidura indochinensis | reverse complement strand
CTCCCCTTCTCTCTGTTTCTCTACTCCTCCTCTAGGTCTCAGGTAGGGAGTCCTAAAACTATGACTGATGGGCCACTATTGTGGATTTTTTTTACAATAGTCCAGTCAGTGAACCAAAGGACTATGAACTGGCCTTTATTTAAAAGTTTGGGGACCCTTGAAATAGATGATGAAATTTGTGTAATAAGTCTAATTATGTGAATTAATTTAGAATTTATATACACAAGTAAAAAAGGGGGGGAAGAGAGATAGCACAGCAGTTTCCCATGCAAGTGGTCTATCCAGGACTTATGGTGGTTTCATTCCTGGCATCCCACATGGTCCCCCGAGAAATTGCCAGGAGCAAATTCTGAGCGCAGAGCCAGGAATAACCCCAGAGTGTCACCGGGGATGACCCCAAAAAACAAACAAATAAACAAACAAAATGAATTACAGAGTCCAGAGCAGTGGCACAAGATGTAGGGCATTTGCCTTGCATGTGGCTAACCTAGGACTGATCCTGGTTTGATCCCTATGGCCCCCCAATCCAGGACAATTTCTGAGCACATAGCCAGGAGTAACCACTGAGTGTCACCAGGTGTGGCCCAAAATGCAAAAATAAAAAAAATGAGATTTAAATACACAAGTGAGATTGGAAGCTACATTAACAAAGTCAAGTTTCTTTTTTTATTCTTTTTCCTTTTTCTCTTTTTCCTTCTTTTTTCATCATTAATTGAAACATGAAGCCAGATAAACAAAGGGCCATTTGCTTTGCCCTAACTAAAAGCTGCTAAGAGAAACATAAGCAATCAGGTGTCTCTTTGACTACTGCAAGGAGGTAGGGAAAATATTTTTTCTATCCTTATCTCTAATATCTATCACCATGAACGGCAAAGGTAAAAATAATATTTTTAAATACATATAAAAATAAGAAAATATTTTCTAGGCCTTATGAAATATATTGAGAAGTCTGAGCTGCTAAAGACCCTGGGATAGAAACTTGTTTATCATTGTTATTTTTTCTTTTTTTTTTTTTTTTTTTTTTTTTTTTTTTTTTTTTTAGTTTTTGGGTCATATCCGGCAGTGCTCAGGGGTTACTTCTTGCTCTAGGCTTAGAAATCGCCCCTGGCAGGCTTGGGGGACCATATGGGATGCCGGGATTCAAACCACTGTCCTTCTGTATGAAAGGCAAACGCCTTACCTCCATGCTAGCTCTCCCGCCCCTGAAACTTGTTTATCATTGTAACTCCCATATGTAATACAGACCTTTGGTCTAATTAATAATTATTTATGAGTACTCATTAAATGTATAATGGATTAAATTCCATGTATGTCTATATATCAATTATATCTCTATATTAATTATATATTATATTGTTTTCACATACACTCAGAAACCTACATCTAAATTATTTAGTATGATTAAATTAAAAAGGAGTTTGAAGTTGCTAATTTTCACTATTCTCAGTAAGAAGGCAGAAGGTTTCAGAGCAGCAAGTCATAAATAGTAGTATGAATTCCTTATAAATCTCACGTGTGTGGCCCTCTGTTCCACCATACACCCATGCCATCTCATATGTCAGTATTATAATTTCTCATACAACAGAAGAAAGCAAACATACTTTTCTCCATATCACATAGTAGATATTCCAGTACTGGGAAAGACTTTCACTTATTTTCTTTCTTTTAGCTTCTGGTGGAAGAACCTTGACAAAGGACATCAATGCTGCCAATTTCCGATAGATAAAGAACTAAATTTTTCCTTAGTATTCTGGGAGAAAATGAAAGAGACACTTCCTTTCCTTCCTCTAATGCTAAATCTTTACAATTTTCATTTCCAAATTGTTATTAACACAAATTTGCTAGTCTCCTTGCCTTTTCAGCTTATTTCAAATGAGAACTCACTTGGTAAAGGTCTATGTCAATTCTCCTCATCTAGGCTGCATATTCTAACAAGCATTAATATAAGTACCAACATGTTTACATCATAATTACTTTAATTTCGTTGGCCCTAAACAGACCTGGAGTGTGTCATTTTATAATGTTTTCAGGAGTGAAAGATGATTACTGGTCCATGAAACATAAATTACAATAAATGCTTAGAAACTTGGCACACCATTTCTGAAATAAAATCCCAGCTCTACCTCAGGGTGGATTCAAGATTTGTTATGAACAAATTTTGATTTTTTTTTAGGTCTTTAGGCTCTGATATAAAAAATAAGAATAAAATTATGTGGGTTTAAGAATGGTTTAAGGCACACCAGCAGAGCTTAGTGTGTATATGGTGGTGTATATGGTACAGGGGTTAAACTTGGGTCTCTTGCATACAAAACATTACTGTACTGATTAAACTATATTTTCAGTTCCAGGAATTAAAATTAATACCTGTATGTTTCTCTTCTTTTTGCCTTTTTTTTTTTTGGTGGGGGCGGAACACCCAGTGATGCTCAGGATTCTGGCTATGCACTCAGAAATCGCTCCTGGCTTGGGGGACCATCTAGGATGTTAGGGGATTGAACTGCTGTCCGTCCTAGGGTTAGTACATGCAAGGCAAATGCCATAACACTTGAGCCACCTCTCCAGCTGCACTATCTGTATGTTTCTACAGAAAAACTTACAAATAGTACCACCTTAGATGCCTGAAAAATATGCCATATAAAGAGAGTCTTGCCTTCACAAAATCACTAAGCAAATATTTGTAGAACTGACAAGATGTTGTCCAGAACTTACCCTGAAAAGTAAGGGATTTTTCATCCTGTAGGCAATGAAAGAGCTTGGCACATCTAGCAAGGTGGAAGAGCAAGAGTCTAAGAATAAGAATTTAAATGCAAGACTATTCTTTCAGGGATCATTTCTACAGTATGTGACTAGAGAAGTTTCTCTGATTGTGTAGAGCACTCAAAGCCAGGAGAAGGAGCTAGAGCATCCTCTCCTGAGCATGAAGTCAGCTCTAGGTGTCACTTCTGCGACTGCCTTTGGCCATTGATGACTGTTCTCCCTTTCCTCTGGAAAGGGTAGAGGGAGAGGATGCAGTCTGAGTGGTAATATAAAAAAAGAATTAAATGCTATGAACATTTATTTACACATATATAAAAGTACGAAAGTCTGTATTGGGGGTCGTATTGATAACTAGACAAGAGACCATGGTAGAATTAGAATTTGAAGTTAGAAATCCTGTTTACATTATTTTATAGGGACTATTTCCTGTTTTCTTTTGTAACAGGGGTTCATATATTAAGTGATCAAGGAGTATGTATTGACTATTTAATGTGCACTAAGCACAGTGAACAGAGAACAGATAAAAGGACATAATTTATTTTTTTGTTTTGTTTTGTTATTTGTAAAATAGATCACCACGGTTTGTGATATCACCCCAGCACACCTATCTCCACCCGCAGGCGAATAGGTCTGAAGAGGCAGGGTAGCAGTGAAGAACTGACAAACCAAGCAAGTCAGAGATAGTCATGGAATCAGTCTCTGTCTCTTGGCCTCTCTCTGTACACAAAGCCAAATTGCTCTTTCTTTATTCTCAGTACAATTAAACTGGGTGGGGAGGATGGGATAAGATCCAAGCTGACTTTTACATATAAATGGGCTAGGTGAAAAGAAAAAAAAAAGGAAATTGTTAGAATGTCTTTGTTTTCAGTTAATAGCTGGGTATCATCTTACAATTTCACCCTTTCTGTTGAAAACAAACAAAACAAAAATTTAGAAAGGCTACAAAAGCTTTGTTCTACTATTATCCACCAGAGGCAGGAACCCCAGATCAGAACTTATAAAGGTGGTTATTATTTTTGCATAAGCACAGTAAAAATTGGCTGTACAAGTGTCAAAGTTTAGATTGTATGCATCCTTCTCAAAATAATCAGCTTATTCCATATTTTTGTCTTATACATAACATAAATTTTTTCATAGACTTCTCTGAACATAAACATTTGAACATTGAACATTTCTGTAGATATAATTAATTTGAAATTCCTTTAACATTCTTACATCAAACACTGTATTATGAGTCTAGAACATCTGAGTTATTTTCCCATAAACTTTCCTAGAGAAAACTACATAAAAATTTGAAAATAAGTTTTCTAAACAATTTTATAATGAGCACTATAATAAGTAAGAGTGTAAGTATACACTATAATAAGAGTCTATAGTATCCTCTTTTCCATCGATTTCAGTGAACAAAGATGTTAGAACAGTTTGCAGACATAATTTTGAGAATAAGTTAATAAATAACATACATGATCAAACATCACAGCAATTGGGAAACATTCCCAATTGATAGCTTGAGAATCATTAAAAAATTTAACATTATGTATTTCCCCAGAAATATGTAAACTAATATTAAACCACTAAAGTTTAATAAAATTTTATCTGTTTGCAATGAGGCATAAAAAAACTTAGTAACTTTAAGATTTATACAGGTAGAACACACATTTTAACCATTAATATAGTGACCTATATAAAAAGGATTGAAATATTAACATAGAAGAAAGATGCAGGAGGTTCTGAAAACAGCTTCTCCTCAGTTGGGCTTTGGCTGAGCTAGGATTCTCCATCTTCTCATTCTGTGGTAGACTGATAAGGTCTCCTAGGATGAAAGACTCTTGGTTCCTGAGCTGGAATCTGGCAGGACCTGCTCATCTCTATGCTGTCCTTCCTCCTTCAAATGTGGCTTTCTCTTTGGTATTCACCCCATCAGTGATTTTGATAAGATGCTGCAGGTAGTGGGGCCCAAGTTATTGCACAAAGCACCTTTGTAGAAGAAAGGCAGTGGACTTTGTCATTTGGAACGTTGTTCAGAGTCATTAGCTCTCTTTCATTAGCTACCTGCTTCTTTCCCACCCGTGGGGTTTTCTGCCACCTTCAAAACAGGGGCCATGTGTATCATCGATGTTCCAGTAAAGAGCACTGCACACTCAGTACAGTTCAAGGAAGATGTCATAGTGATTATTCACCAGAGGGTCAAATCGCTCACCATTGTTGGGATCTTCTCAGGTCCTCAAGTCACTATGAGAGCACTGGTTGTAAAATAAATCCCCACAGTTTGTGAGATTGTACCCATATACCATGTCTCCTCCCCCCAGGTGAATGGGTTTGAAAAAAGTAGGGTAGCGGCAACTAATATAAAAACCAAGCTAGTCAGGAGAGAGTCATGAAGTCAATCTGCATCTCATGGTCTCTCTCTGTTAACCAAGCCAAACTACCCTTTTTTTTTTTTTTTAATTCTTAGTTCAATTCAACCAAGTGGGGAAAGGGGAAGAAAGATCCAGGTTTACTTTTACATATCAAAGGATGAGGTGAAAAAGAAAGAGAAAATAGGGAGAATGATTTTGTTTTGAGTTAATAGCTGGATGTCATCTGACAGTTATTGTTTTGATTTTGCTGTTGAATCATACCCAGCTGTGCTCAGGGCTTACTCCTTACAGTGCACTCAGGGTTTGTACCTAGCAGGGCCAGGGGATTATCTGGGGTTTTTAAGATTGAACAATGATTGGCTACATGCAAGAAAAATGCTTTGCCTGTTCTGCTATTATTCCAGCATCAAAGATCATATATTATGTAACTAGTACATGTTGGGATGCTATATCGTGTGTTTGTGAGTGCTGAACAGTGAAAGAGAGGAAGAGGACAAGTAGAAAGAGAATATGTAAGAATAGATAATTAGGAATAGCTTAGTTTTAGTTTCAGCTCTGCTCATCAATATTATTCATATATCTGAAACATGTGTTTTCTATTTATGCAGGAGATTTAAGAATCTTAAGTGAACACTATATTAGAAAAACCCAAGGAGTCTGGGACAATCATTCATGTATTAGTAGGATTAGATAATACATGAATTTGTGAATTTGACTTACATTCTCACACCACTGCATGGATTCATTTTATATTATTCTTGCCTTGTAAAGAGGCATTAGGGTCAGAGCAACAGAATGTTGAATAGGGCATTTGCCTTGCATGCAGCCAATCATGTGTCAATATCCCATATGGTCCTCTGAGCATCATCAGGAATGATTCCTTAGCACAGAGTCAAGAGTAAGCCCTGATTGCTGCTGGGTGTGGGTTCTATGTTTAACAAAAATAGAGAAGTTCTACTTTAAGTAAGATAGAAAAAAATGAGTGTTTTCATTTTGGGAAAGATAGACTGGCATGAGTATATACCTTAAAGAGCTTACGTACAACAACCTTACTAGAGTGGAGTCAGCTGTCTGACACTGATATGGCAACACATTAACAGTAACTTAAGCCAATAATATTAGAAATGTTAAAATATGAGAAATATGCTGCTGGCAGATATGGGTTATCAAGAAGCAATCCCTTTGCCTGAACTTGGGAACATTAAGTGATTAACATTAAGTACCTTGGGAACAGTGGCCTGGCAGAATCAGAGACAAAAAAAGTAAATAAAACCATCAATAAAGTGCCCAAAACAAAACATGATAAGGTGGGTGAGAGGGCCTGCTGATATATAAAAACTAACACACTACTTGAAAAGTAATAGGGGCTTCAGTTAGTCTTTGGAGCTTGAATATATTGAGGAGGGAATGATTCTTCTGGTGGCAGAATTCAGATCTCATTCATGTATGACAGATACGCTATCATTTGAATCACATCCTAACCATTTTTTTTTTTGTTTTGTTTTTTTGCTTTGTTTTTAGAGTACACTCAGTGGCCTACCCCATGCAAGGCAAGTGATTCAACTCCAGTACTATCTCTTTGGCCAGATGAATGCATTTCAAAGAGCATATTTGAAAAACTTTGGAGACAAAGTGATGCAAGAATTTTATTTATGAGTACAGTATAATAGGGGGTGACTTACCCCAATAATTTTTTAATCATTTAAGTTATGTTGAAAACCTTGTTTTACTTGAAGAAAATACATAACAGCTATAACAATGACAGGTCTTTTTCATTTTATTGAAGACAAACCTGAATTCATTGTATAAATTGAATGGTAGACTAACCCCTAACATCTGTTAAAAGGACATTAAATGACAAAAGAAACTATATAATTAAGGATCTTTAGAGGAAACATGTATTCTGCATCATGTAGGTGAGTCCTAAAGGCAATCACATATTTATTTTATAAGAGAGAGCAGAACGATCTTGGGGATGGATATACAGAAGACGCATAAGCAATGTGGTCACAGAAGTGAAGACTGGAAGGATGCAGTCACCACGATCCAAATATGCTTGGAGTCATCAGAGTTAATGAACAAATCCTTCCCTAATGATGAAAGAACAATACTGTACTAAGGATATTATATTGTCAGATTTACAGGCACTGAACTGTGAAGACCATTTAGGCTTATGCCACCCAGTTAGTGACAGCATATGAATGTAGTCACAGAAAGCTGTTATAGTCACAATTAAAAAGCAAAACATATACATTCATATGTAAATTGGTCTTACTTTAACATCTGCTTAACCCCATTGGAATGCCTTCATCAGTATATTACGTAGACATTTTTGGTCCTAACAGTCAAAATCTCCTATTTTGAAATACATTACAAATTCCTAGCTATTTTACAATTCAAGCAAGATGAAGATGCAGAAATAGAATTAAGGTGGTCTGCATTGGACAGAGCTGATCAGAAAGAATATGAGAAAGATTTTTAATTATGAGAAAAGCAATACACATCTTTGGGTAAAGTGAAAGACTACTTAGAAGATTACGGGGTTTCTAAAAGAGATATTTTAAATATTTTGAGGATAAATTGCAAGAAATATGTATTAAGCATAAACCGGTTTGCAACTGTAAATCTTGTGCTAAAATGAAAAACTAATTAAATTTCGATTCTGGTTATTTCTGTTATTCATATAGTAGATTGCTACCAACTCTCCTAGAATTCAAAGTATTCTTATTTTCTTTACAGAGAACTTTTCTTTCTTGAAAAAGAATTTATGCCCACATTCAGTTACTGAATTGTTTTGGTAATTACCTCTCTTTATAATCAGACATTTTCTTCATGTCCACATGACTTTAAAAATGTCATCTGCTTGCCAAAGGTTTATAAATTACAACCAGATCAGCAGCAATAGTGCCACAAAATAGGGTCCTTGGAGAACAGATTTTAGCTTTCATCAGCCCTCCCTCTCTCCACCTTGGGTGAATTAACTCATCTTCATAAGAAATGAAATAACATAAAATTTTGCCTGCCCTTCATAGCACAAGAAAAAGCCTTTTATCTGTCCACTGTAAACATAGCAATCACAATTTTCCATGACTCACCAAAACAGGAAAAAACAATAACAACAAATGACCACGACAAATGTGTTTTTCATTTAATCTGAGAATCCACATAAGTTGGCAGTCTTAACTCTAGTTCATTACAGCATTGATTTAATCTGTGATAGCAAAAGAGAAATACATTTATGTGCAGGAGGACAATGACGTGGTCTTTCTGGATCAATACCCACAGTAATAATTTGAAAACTGCTTAGTTTTTGCAAAAATAGCAGATATTTTTCAACTGAGAATGGGGAAAATGTAAGAGCCATCTCTAGGATCACATTCACCCTCTGGAATTACTAGTCAGGCAACATAAATTGTGTCTTTTACTGTGTAAGTCACAGTGCTTGGGACTGTGAGGAAGAAATCAAAGTTAAAGCACCATCTCTGCCTTAATAATCAAGTTATGGAGATGAGACAGAATGTTGTAAACTTCAAATAATAGCCTCAACCCATCAAAACAGAAAGAGACCCAAGTAAGAGTTCAAGACAACAAAAATAGCATACAACAGGACACATTTAATTTTCTGTAATTGCTACAGTATGTATAAGAAATAGAAAGAACAAATCGTGTAAGTGGTCTGGCAAAATACCACAGCAATAGTACAAAGATTTGAAATTTGAAATGAATTAAGCTAGATGGATGTAAAACCTCCTCTCCCCAAATACTTACTATATAGAATTAGCAAATCGTGCCCTTATGAACATTCAATATACTTCAGTAATGCTTAAGTACTGGCTTGATCATAAAGTAGGATCAAACCTGGTCCTCATTGATGCAATCCAGCATATGTCTGTAGCCTTTGCCTTCTGTCATGTAAAATGTGAATATGCAAACAGACAAAAAGACAAAAACTTCACTCACATCTTTCACAAATGTGTCCTGTAAATGAAAGTTCTTATCTTATAAATTTTATCCCCTTAGGGTTATTATTATTGCCCTTAGGTCATCCTTCTTAAATTAACATATGAGGAACAGATTTTCTGCTTCAAATAGAATGACTCATACAAGAAAAGAAACAATTAAATTTCTAAGAAGCCTCTTTAAAACATCCTGTACACATCATACTATCATTGAGAGTTTACTTAGATGTTATTATTACTAATTTTAATAATGGAAAGTCTCTGTCCCCATGTCATCTGTACTTCTGTTACTTTGTGATCTAATCAGACAAAAAAAAAAACCCTCACATTTGTGCTCTTAAAATTCAGTTTAATAGGGGCCAGTGAGGTAAGGCACTAGAGGTAAGATGCCTATCTTGCAAGCGCTAGCCAAGGAAGGACTGTGGTTCGATCCCCGGGCGTCCCATATGGTCCCCCCAAGCCAGGGCAATTTCTGAGTGCTTAGCCAGCAGTAACTCCTGAGCATCAAATAGGTGTGGCCGAAAAACCAAAAAAAATTCAGTTTAATATATTGCTATTAGATACAGAATGTTTCTACAAAATGCAGTGAAAGCATACAGCATTATATACATATACATATTTACATACATATAATATATAATACATATCCATGATGTTTTAGTCACAGCCAATATAATGCTAGTTGGGCAAATTATAATGACCATGTATTCATGTAGTCTATATTCTAATCATGTGTGAACGTGTCCAAGTATATGAGTGCATAAGTGTGAGTTATGTGTTTGTGTATGTGTGTTTTTTGATGAAGCAGAGATTACATGAGTAATCCAAGTAACCCAATGAACTTCAAATGCTGAGATACCATCTGCTACTTTTTTCAAGAGCATTTCTGTACAACATCATCGAATGATGTGGTGAAATGGCAAGTGACTGCAGTGGGGAGTGGGGATTATTTCACATGAATTGGTCACAAAGGGACACTTCTGATCTATCATTTGAACATAGAAGTGAATGAAGGTGACATTTGGAAGTCTCTGCAAGGGAAGAGTGGCTCAGACAGAGAAGAGAGAAGGTCCAGAAATGCTGAGTTGAAGTTAATTTTTTTTCTTTTTTGGGCCACACCCGCTGACGCTCAGGGTTTACTCCTGGCTATGCACTCAGAAATCACTTCTGGTTTGGGGGACCATATGGGACACCAGGATCGAACCGATGTCCGTCCTGAATCAGCTGCATGCAAGGCAAAAGCCTTTCTGCTGCATTGTTGCTCAGAACATTCGAAGATAATTTTTTTCAAGAAATAGAAAGAAGGCCCTAGAATGAGTCAACGGAGTACTTGGAAATAAACAGAAGGAAAAAGTAGGCAGTGGATAGACCAACGAGACCTTTTAGGCCATGAAAAATATTCAATATGCCTAGTTAGGAGAAATATTAACAGTAATTTCATAAGATCAAAATAAATTTATTCAGCTAATTTCCAGATCATTATATCTGTTGGTATAATTAGGATAGTAATTGGTAACACATCCTACATACTTGTTTATAACACCAGTAAAGAAAACATTTATCAAAACTCTTATTACAGTTTAGTAAGTCTATTATGGTTTAAGTTTTGGGAACTTTTAAAAACACTTTTTATTTAAATCTCTTTTTTTCTGGAGGGGGGGCACACCCAACTGTGCTCAGGGGTTATTTCTGGCTCTGTGCTCAGAGACTGTTCCTGGAAGGCCTGGGGGATCATATGGGATACCGGAATCAAACCCAGATCCTTTCTGGATCAGGTGCATGCAAGGCAAACACCCTACCACTGTGCTATATCTCCAGCCCCATATTTAAATCATTTTTATTAACAAAGTTATTCATAGTTGGATTTTAAGACCAAGCCCACTACCAGTGTCAACCTCCCTCCACTAAAGTTCCCAAAATCCATACCATGTCAGGACCACCCAGTCCAGGGAGATTTCAGCAGTGGCACCAGGTCTAGTGGTACAGAACTCTGGACAGGTATAAGTGCTAGAAATTGAACTATCTCCCTTGCTCCCAAATTATGGACTTCCGCAGTATATTTATTGATTACCATTGTCTTCTCACAATGCATTTTACAGAAAAAGGCTGAAGAAAATAAAAGGAAATATGTCCTATGATCACAGAACACTCACAAATCACCTATTTTCAATTGCCTTCATTCCATCTTATACTCTAACTTCTGGGACACAGCATCATAATATCATTTTAATCACTGATTTTTCTTCAGTGCTTTTAAAGCACATTTAGAGCAAAGTACTCATTATTTTGTAAGATTTGGTCATTGGCAAGAAAATTTCTCAGGCAACTCTTAGTAAGTCTCCCATGGACGGTTTCATTGATCACACTTATTGACTCAGATCTTCACATCTTATCAAAATTGGTCTTTCAGGGTGCAAAAAGGACTTGAGATGAAAAGTAATTTCTGATAAGCAATAATGAGCCTGGCACTTACAGGCTCCCTGGTTTTAAAAATCAGATTCTAAGTATTTTCTAAATAATTTCTGAGAATTCACAAGAGTAGAATTTCTACTATTGGTTGAGTATCATTTTGTTGCAAATGAGAGGATCGAGCTTCTCTGTGTCTGATTACCAAACCTTACGCTCTTTTCACCATGTCTAGACATAAGAAACAGACACTTTTCTCAATATAAGATTTTCTCAATGTAAGATTTAAAACTCGTGGACTTGGAGATATAAATATAGAGATCTAGAAA
>PVKC010042729.1:0-11906 GCA_004027635.1 Crocidura indochinensis | reverse complement strand
TTCCATCACCATTGTCCCAAATCTCCCACCTCCCACCCTCCCCATGCCTGTACTCTGGACAGGCTCTCCATTTCCCTCATATATTCTCATTATTAGGACAGTTCAAAATGTAGTTATTTCTCTAACTAAACTCATCACTATTTGTGGTGAGCTTCATGAGGTGAGCTGGAACTTCCAGCTCTTTTCTCTTTTGTGTCTGCAAATTATTATTATTGCAAGAATGTCTTTCATTTTTCTTAAAAGCCATAGATGAGTGAGACCATTCTGCGTTTTTCTCTCTCTTTCTGACTTATTTCACTCATCATGAGAGATTCCATGTGCATCCATGTGTAGGAAAATTTCATGACTTCATCTCTTCTGACAGCTGCATAGTATTCCATTGTGTATATGTACCACAGTTTCTTTAGCCATTCGTCTGTTGAAGGGCATCTAGGTTGTTTCCAGAGTCTTGCTATGGTAAATAGTGCTGCAATGAATATAGGTGTAAGGAAGGCTAATAATAGGCTGCAGAAAGGAAAGTGCACATTTTATATCAGCTTAGTTACAACTAGAGAATAACTGGGAGATAAATGTTAAATACAAAAGTTGAACTACTCCTGTGTTCCAAAAAGGAGGTTTTAACAGTTTGGTTAAATATGTAGTATGAACACATCAGGAAGAAAAATCTACTCTGAGAGTCAGAGTTTGTATCAAAATGAAATAATTATATGAAAGAATATTAAGGAGATTGTGAAATTTGCATTTCTGCCGAATCAGCTAAAGAAATATTTGGGATTTGATTCAAAGCCTACATCGAGCTGAGAGGCTCAGTAGCAAAGTACAGTGGCGAGGCCTCTGGCACTAAAACTAAAGTATATAATATATATTTGTGCCTCCTAAGCAATGCTTTGAATGCCAGAGGCCCTTTTCTGTGATTCATGGAACATAGGGGTTAGGGGAGAGAGTTCAATGCAAGATAGGAAATGTGCTGTGATGCTGGGAGATCCAGAGGTGAACCCTGTTATGCCCAGGGAGCATGTGATTTGGGACATGGAACCAGGATGATACATAGAAGGTATGTGCTTAAGCCCCTATATGACTCCTTTGATTCCTACTATATGTGACCTGAAATCTCTCTGGATTACGCTGATAGTCAACTGAATTTGTTGAGATCTATTACCAAATTAATAGAAGTAGTAGATATGGAGAAAGTCGATTCCACATAGGGACAGAAAATTTCTCTCTCTCTTCTTTATGCTACAAGCAGGAAAGAGTAATCCAGATTCTCAAGAAGGGTGTGAGTGGGGTAGAATTCCCTGCTGGCACTAACCTGACAAATATGGGAATTTTGGTCTTAATAGTTTAGAAGTTGCTGTGTAGATTTATAAAAATACTTGTTCTTGAATTCCCTAAGTATAATAAGGATTGAAATTATTTGTATATTTTAGTTGCTGATAATTATCTGGTTCTTTCATACATCACTTTTCATCTATAGACATCTTGATAGTCTTTCTGTAAAGTAAAATATGTCACTTTTAAATGGTCAAGTCATCTCTTCTTTACATCCAGATATATGAAGCTATTTCAATTTGGCAAGGTAGTAAGATGACTTTACTTCACCTCTATCCTGCTACCTGACTATTCTCATTGCTCTGTAGATGTGGTGGAAAGATTTATGCATACATTTATGCATGCATTTTGTACCAAGTGTATTCTAGAGCATTTGCATGTAATAGGATACTTTGTATTGACTCCTTGCAGCTAGCGGCTATTATTATCAATTTAGCATTCCAAGACCACATTGTATAAGTATATGAACAAAGACTAAATGAACCACTGGAAAAATGACACTCCCTACTCAAATAACAACTATTTAGCTCATCTTCTACGTGACATAATCTTGATATTCAAGTATAGAGTCTCCCCTATCATTATGATATCATATAAATTTTGTTTAGGTGTGAGAAAACTTTTATTACTACTTTAATATAATATTTGATATTTCTTTCTAAGTGAAGGAATATTCTTTAGTCTGAATGCTCCACTCTGTATCATTCCTCCCTGCTTAGAGATAAAGACTGGTGAGTGGTACTGGAAGTAGTTCTGCTCTCTTTTCTACCTGATTGTTGAGAAGGGTCTGTTTATTTTATTTATTTATTTATTTATTTATTTATTTATTTATTTTGTTATTTTGGGCCACATCCAGTGATGCTCAGGGTTTACTCCTGGCTATGCGCTCAGAAGTCACTCCTGGCTTGGGGGACCATATGGGAAACCGGGGGATCGAACCACGGTCCATCCTAGGTTAGCGCAGGCAAGGCAGGCACCTTACCACCAGCGCCACCGTCTAGCCCCGAAGGGTCTGTTTATTAACATCACAATCTGCTTCTCTCCTCAAGTCACTTTCCAGACTGGTGCCTCATTGCTACCTCTTACTACCATAAATCAATCTTACCTTGATGTTGGGCATTTGTAAGCACTTAAGCATTTCAGTATGTTTATCTAGCTTTGAATTTTCATGTTTTCTTATACCATGGGTATTAAAGCTCTCCTAGGTTTTCATGTTTTATGACTAAATGTTAAATGCTACATGTTAAACATTTATGATTAAATATTTCATCTTTTATGATTAAATTATAGTATAGTGGTAGGAAGCTTGCCTTGCATGTGGTCAACCCACATTTGTTCCCCAGCACGCATATTGTCCCCTAAATACTACTAAGAATGCCTCTCATTGTAGAGCCAGGAGTAAGACCTGAGCATTGCTTGGGTATAGCTCAATTTAAAAAAAAAAGCTGAATATTTTTAATATAATTATAATTACTTTATATAAGTATGGAAATAAAAAATTCACAACTAGGCGGTAGCCTCATTAACATTTTGCCAGAGTAATTTTCAATTTATTTCTAAATTGGCTGACACTTATTATACCAGTTTCCTTTCATGTTTGAAAATAGCCTAATGTACCATAAAGTGTGATTCAGAAACATAGGATTTAAAAAACCCTTTGGACACTGTTGGGTGCAATTTATTCTTCTTTGTTATTAACACACACATTTAAAAGTGATTTATTCTGAAAATTACTTGACTTTGACTAGCATATTTCAAATGGTAGGAGATATGAAATTTGATTTTTTGTCTCCTATCCTATTTCTTTCCTACAAGCTAGAAAGTCTACTGGGTCTCTGCTTTTCTTCTTGTTCACAGATGACCTACTTACCACTTAATCATCCCTTCTTAGCTATGGGGGCACTGCTGCTTTAAGGTTAAATTCATCAGCTTGGTGGCTATGGTATTTTGATGATTTATGGATGTTGATGACTCAAGTCTGGATACAAATGAGGGCTGTCACAGGTTCCATCGTCTTCCTTTCCAGTTTACTGTTCTACCTGGTCATCCATGAATTGGACTAAATAAGCACAAATCTGTAATTGCAAAATCAGCCACACCTTCAGTAGGAAAGACCCCCACCTTCCCCATAACACAAATCCCCAGGCAGCCTAGGTAAACCAGCACTCATTGCCTGCACAGCCTATTTTAAAATGGACTGGTTCTAGAAACAAAAGTCAATAATGTATCTGGGCACTTGCATTAAACTTGTGTTCATCATTAAGAGGCAAACAGTTAAGGTCTGTCTCTCTAGTTTACAGTTTCCAGAGAAGTCTTTGCAATTGAGTTGCTTTCAATGGAAAGAGAAAGAAAATAGAAAGTCTTACCTTCTGAATTTTTTCCATCATTATCTGAAAGTTGGCACCAATGAATGGCATATGGGTAATGGTGTAGCTTACAAGCATCTAGGGGAAAAAAGGTGCCATTCTCAAGTAAGTTTGTGAAACTTTTAATTGTTTTCAAGGATACATAAACAAGCTGAAGGAGAAACAACTTGCCCTACAGATAAACTACACCTAAAACATTTAATGTTCAAAATTATTGATACACATTAATCTGTTAGTCAATTCACTTTTTAGTCTTGTTGCAGATAAAATGATATTTGAAAGAAATATTACAAAATAGACTGGTTTATATTAAATGCATATTTCCTTAATATATCAATATATATGTATTATGTTTTATATTAATTCAATATACTGTTAATATGACTAGATTTATGCTAATCTTTAAATAAATGAGGAATATATAGCATTACAAAAACAAGCAATGGTTAAATTATGCAGCTAGAATTAAAGAAACAATGATACATATATATCATGGAATACTACTTGTCTTTAGGAATAAATGAATTTGTTGCTTCATATATGGTCCTGAAGATTATTAAGGAGTGTGAAGTTTGCAGGAAAAGGGCAGAATGATCTTCTTCATGTGTGGAATATAAGGTAAAACCAATTATGTGAATAGCAAATGTCCAAGGGCAAAAGGAATGGAGGGAGCTATGGCAAGGAGAAAGACCCTGGGACATTGGTGGTGGGAAGTGGTCATTCTAGTGGAGAGTGAAATGAGGGAATCATTCATAGATAAAATTCATCCACTAACAGTTCTAAAACTATGGCTTATAAAATAAAATAATTACTAAGCTAGATTTGGAATTCTAGTTTTATTTGTTTATTGAATCTATTTTTGTCAGCTATAGGGCACCATAAAAGTATTGCTGAGATAGAGGACACGTGGTATAGGATATTGAGCCTAGGAACTCATATATGTCATACATGTGCACAACTGCTTGAACCACATACCTGGTCCTTAGGCTTTATATTTTTCCCTTTATTTAGTCACGTTGTAATTATTTATGAAGAACTTATTCATGACTGTACTCCAGGCATACAATGTTTCAACACTGATGCCTTTACCAGTGTCTCATTCCCATTGCCAATGCCCCACCTATCCCTCTTTTCCTTCTACCCATCTCTCTGCTCCTACAAAAGGAGTACCAAGCCCTGAGTTCTTGCACTGTGGTTTCATGTATTTTTGTGCATAAGATTTTATATATAACACTTTACAACTTTGTAGCACTGCCTACTTCTCTCCCATTGATTACTGACCCCATCCTAGATGTTGCTCCCTCCATTTCCTGTCCTTCAGTCCCCTGAAGTGGCATGTTTCCTACTGAAGATCAGTTCCCATGTTCTTTGTTTCTATTATCTTGGGTGTTCTTTATTCCAATATTATATTTCTTATATATCCTGTATATGAGAGAGATCATGCCAGCTCAGTCTCTTTCTTTCCCTCTAAGTTCACTGAGTATGATACTGTCCAGATACCTCCAGGTAAAAGTAAATTTCTGACTTTATGTTTTCTTATGGCCTGGTAATATTCCACTGTGTATATGCCCAATAATTTATTTTCCTAATATTAGCACTTGGGTTATCTACAGATGGTGAGTATTATGGATTGTGCTGAAAGGAATGTGGGGGTGCAAGTGTCTTTTCTCAATTTTGTTTTAGGTTCTTGGGGTATATTCCAAGGAATTGCTCTCAATTCCTAGATTTTTTGTTTTGTTTTCCATTTTGTTTTCCAAAAAGGCTGGACCAGCCAACATTTCCACCAGCAATGACTGACAGTTCCTTTCCTCCCTTTATCCACACTAGCACTGGTTCTTGTTTTCAATGATGTGTGCCAATCTCTGTGATGCAAGATGATATCTCTTCATTGTTTTGATTTGTATCTTCTTGATGGTTAGTGATGTGGAGCATTTAATTTTTTTATGTGCCATTAAGTCATTTGTATTGCTTCTTTGAGGAAGATTTTGCTTATTCTCATTTTGTTAGGATATTTTATTTCCTTGTAAAGTTCTACACTGCCTGTAGACCTTTGTTATAAACCATCAAATGATGTTGGATATATAATTTCCTCATTCCCTGGTCATTGTATCCTGGTCACCATTTCCTTTGAAGTGTAGAAGTTTCTTAATTTAATGTAGTTCCATTTGTTTATCTTTGTCTCCACTTGTTTTGTCAGTGGTGTTTCATCTTTGAAAATGGCATTAGTTTCAATTTTGTGGAGAGTTCTGCTTACATTTTCTGATAGATACCTTGTGGAGACTGGTAGATACTGAGATCCTTAATATTTTTGTTTGTTTTGCTTTTGGGCCACATCTGCTGATGCTCAGGGGTTGCCACTGGCTATGCACTCAGAAATCGCTCCTAGCTGAGGCAACTATATGGGATACTGGGAATTGAACCCAGGCCTGTCATGGGTAAGCCCCATGCAAGGCAAACACCTTCTGCTATCAATCGGCAACTCCTTAATATATTTTTATTTGACTTTTGGTATATGGCATTGGAAAGAGGTCTGAGTTCACTTCTTTACATGTAGCAGACCAGTTCTCCCAGAAACACTTGCTGAAGAGAATTTCCTTTCTCCACTTAATACTTTTTTGCTCTTTCTATGAAAATTGACAGGTCATATACCTGAGTGTCTCTCTTAGTACATTCAACTCTTTTCCATTAATCTGAGAGTCTGTTTGTATTCCAATACCATGCAGTTTTAATTGTTAGCCCTTTGTAGTTCCTTTTTAAAATGAGGAAAGTAATACCTCCCATATACTTTTCCCCAAGGATAACATTTTTTAGGGTCTATTGTTCTATGTAAATTTTAGAAGTATTTAATGTGTTTGAAAATTGGATATCTTATAGGGACCACATTAAATCTATATAACAGATTATATAGATTGAATCAATATAATAATCTATAGTTGGGTAATATTGCCATTTTTATTAAATTAGTCCTTCCAATCAGTGAGCAGGGGGATGATGTGTTTTCATTTTTTTCATCTGTTCTCTTTTATTTATTTATTTATTTCATCTTGTCCTCCTCTTTCACACCCAACAGTGCTCAGGAGTTACTCGTGGCTCTGTGCTCAGAAGTTGCTCCTGGCTGTCTTGGGGGACCATATGGAATGCTAAGATTCAAACTGGGGTCCATCCTGTATTGAGCACGGGCAATGCAAACACCTTACCGCTATGCTATTGCTCTAGCCCCATGCTCTTTTATTTATTTATTTTTTGGGGGGCCACACCCGGTGACGCTCAGGGGTTACTCCTGGCTATTCGCTCAGAAGTTGCTCCTGGCAGGCACAGGGGACCATATGGGGAACTGGGGGATCAAACCGTGGTCCGTCCTAGGTTAGCGCAGGCACCTTACCTCCAGCGCCACCACCTGGCCCCTCTCTTTTATTTCTTAAAGTAGTGTTTTACTGTTTCCTTTATGGAGGCTTCAATGTCTTAAATTAAGATAAAGTCTAAAATACTCAATTTTCTGAAGCACAATCACATAATTGTGAATGGAATTCTTTAAAAATAATCTCTTTTCTTTGTTATTGCATAAAGAAAAACCATGGAAATTTGCATATTAACTTTGTAGCCTGCCATTTTACTATATAAATCTATTGTTTTTAGGAGCATTGCTTTAAAGAATTTAAGATTTTCTAAATATAGTATCATGTAATCTGCAAACAGTGAGAACATGATATATTTTTCTTTTGTATCTGGATACCCTTAATATCTTTGTCTTGCCTAATTGCTTTGGCAATCACTTGTAGTACCATATTAAATAAAGTGGCAAGAATGGGCAATTTTGTCTTGTGCCTTCTCTTAGAGGAAAGGCTTTTAGTTTTGGCCATTTAATATAACATTTACTGTGGGCTTATACTAAGTGACTGCGACTATATTGAGGAAAGTTTCTTCAGTTTCCATTATGTTGAAAGTTTTATTTTTTTAAATCATGGATGCTCACAGTGAATCCCTCTGGGTCTGAGTTTTTATTTATGTGTCCCATGTCTTATTGGTTCAGCCATGGGAGTTTATAGGAGTTCAATAATTTACCCTTTTATCTAGGTTATCTTGCTTTGTGGCATATATATTCTAAAAGTAATCTCTGATGATCTTTTGAATTTCTGTCTTATCTGTGTGGTATCTTTTATTTGAGGCTAGATGGGATCAGAAATGGGAATTCCATAAGGGTTTAAGAAAACAAAGAAAGAGGTAATATTCTAACATTTTATTTTGAGTTACAGGAAACAAGAATTTTATTAACTTAGAACTTACACACATTCCTAATTAGACACATTCCACTTAAACACATTTCCAGGTCTCACTCTGATTTTGCTGTTATTTCTAACTTTAGCGAAGTATAATTGACTATCAAAATTTGTATATAGTTAAGATGTGCAACAGGATAATTTTATGTAATACACATTGGCACAATCAAAGCAACATACTTAGCACTTTACATAGTATTTGTATGTGTAAGGTGTAAGGTGAGCACAGCTCTTTGGTACATTTCAAGTACACAGCTTAATGTACTAGCTGAGAACAGCCTTCTCTATATTATATTATCATATCACAGAACTGGACCAACTTCTTTCTCATATCTCCCTTTTTTGTTGAGTTATTTCTTCATTTCATATTTCAAACCCAAAATTCACCTTTAAACACAATTTCTAAAACAAACTCAATGAGAGTCTTTTCTTATATTCATCCCTGTTCTTTTATGAGCAAGTTTTATTTTATGAGTAAGTTTACATTGATCATAATTTTTAAGAAAGTAATCTCTACTTATTACATTTTAGAGAAATGTGCCCATTTAATCAATTTATCTCATCTTTACTCTCTGCTTTTGTCTGCTTGCTTGTTATGGATCAGTGAAAAGAAAAAATAATGTAATGCAACACTTTATACAAACTCTAAAAACCAGAAAGGATTGTAGTCATTTTTTTAATTATACTTCAAGTTTTTCTTACTCAGTTGTTTCATTTAAATAGCCTTCTTTACAAACCATAAATATAAGAATATTCTATACAGGATAAATGCAGCCTTCTTTTATGGTGATTATATTTCTTTGTAGAAAGGAATGCTTAGAAACATTTAATAGATAAGGTTTTTAATGAGTATACTGATATTATTGTGTAGACACTTGAAGCAAGAATTATTTATTATGTTTCACGCCTCACTTCTCTGGCATTAATTAATTAGCTGATTGTTCATTCAATCGAAATTCATTATAAAGTTTCTACAGATGTTAGGGATTGAGGAAAGTGAAGCACAAAACTTATATTTGATCTGTTTATTTCTCTTGGGAAGTTTTAAAAATGCCTTAGAGATATCACTTTTAAAACAGAACCAGCATTTTCACTCTTTGCTGAGGATCACCTGGGATATATTTTTAACTGAATCACTGTGAATAACAAAGTCACAAAGATATTTATGATTGAGCTTCAAGCCAACAATGTTCAAACACCAATACTTGCACCAGCTTCCAGTACCCTCCAGCAAAGTCTCAGGTTTCCCTCCCACTTCTCACATGGGATATGAAAGGTTTGTGTTGTTTTCTGAGAGTCTCGCATGGTGTGACTCTGTGGTTACTCCAAAGCTTTGTGCTTAGGAGTCTGTAATTAGGGAACACTGCTGGGCTGGTGACTGGAACTGGGCTTCTTGCATGCAGAGAACACAATCAGCTATTGAGCTATTCTTCAGTCCAGGATATTTAGATTTTTAAGGTTTCTATTTAAAAAAAAAAAAGCTTGTCTGTTTTTTATTTGGGACCACACCATAAATGCTCAGGGGTCACTCTGAGCTCTACACTCAAGAATTATTCCTGGTAGTGCTTGGGGAACCATGTAGTATACTGAGGATTGAAGCCCTGAGTTGGTGCATGCAAGACAAGCACCCTACCTATTGTACTCCTCCAGTCTCAAGGTTTCTTGACTTAATATCTGATTTCCCTTGGCAAATTTATCGTAGAGTTATGCAACTTTCATCGTCTTCTTCTTTTTTTTTTTTTTTTGCACAGAAATTTATTTATAATGTTGCTTTTGCTAAGTCATTTAACTCTAACTTGTCACATTTCTTTCTTTTCTTTTCTTTTTTTTTTTTTTGTGGGTGGGTTGAGCCACACCAGGTGCTACTCAGAGACTATTCTTTGTGTTCAGAAATTACTCCTGGGAGGCTTATGAGGTTATATGGGATGCTGAGGTTCTAACCCTGGTCCGCTACATGTAAAGGAAATGCCTTAACCACTGTGCTATCACTCAAACCCCCACATTGATTAGAATTCTTAACCCTTAAAGCTTTGATTTTTAATTTCTATAGTTTGGCTCCTACTATCTGTCCCTGCTTTTCTTTATTTCAGTTCTAAGGTCCATATCTAAGTCCCATTCCTTGCCCTTGTTTCTCTAGGTGGGCAGTAATCGTAGCAACCAAGGAGGAGGAAGGTGTGGGAGTTACATTAGTCGAGGCCAGAGGAGAAGATTCTCTAGTGTTGTCAAGAATGGAGTTCTAGGGGCCGGAGAGATAGTATGGAGAAGGCGTTCGCCTTGCATGCAGAAGGTAGGTGGTTCGAATTCTGGCATCCCATATGGTCCCCTGAGCATGGTCGGGTGTTACCCAAAAAACAAAACAAAAAGAATGGAGTTCTACATCGCAGAGCCAGTGGAAAAATATACCATTTCTTAATCATAATATGCCTATGTAGAGATTGAGGAAAAAAGAAGTGGTGGACCAAAGGTACTAAGAAAACAGAGATGAAAAGTCTTGGGTATTTTGGTGTTTGCCTTGCCTGCTTTGAACTCTGATTTGATCCCTGGAACCTTATGTGGTTACTTGAGGATTTCCAGGTGTGATCCATGTGCACAGAGCCAGGAATAGCCTGAAGTCTGCTTGGTGTGCCTTCCTAAACCAAATAGGCGAGGTAGATTGGTTAGAAATAAGAGTTAGTATACATTATGTGTTAGTGTTTAGTGATATCAAACCATCATTTATGTCACTCAACTCCCTCCATTCTACCCACTCTTACATCTTCAGAAACTATCATTCTTTGAGGCTTTTCATTCAGTAATGAGAGATTCCTGAGTAGATGAAGACATGACTCATTTGAGCAACTCCAATGTGCCTTCACAGACCAGTTATAAATTATTCTATACCATAGGTTCCTGCTGGGTTTCTGGGCACCAAGGTGAGAACACAGAGTCTGCTTTTATTTTGATTGGTCAGCTTCCATTTTATGACTAGCAAAGGACATCACTATCTGTCTAAACCCCAGACCCAAGACTGATTTAAGTATTCTCAGACTTTAATTTAAGTTAATTGATTATTTTTCTTTTTGATTTGGTATCTTTAACTGAAAAGATGCTTTTCTATCTGGGAGGCTAATCTCCTTAAATCCTGATGGAAACACCTTTCTTTTCTGATTTCCTAAATACTCTGTGAGTCAGATGTCATGAGCATATACTCTGCTCAAGGCTGATGTTCAAGAGTGCTTAATTCGTTATGTGTCCTGCTTAGGACAAATTTAGTGAGAATGGACATATTTGGAAGTGTGCTGACTAAATTCTGAGTGCCCTGATTCCTTTAAGGTTCAGAGTATGTGTTATTTCTTTCAGGGTCATAGTTAGAAGTCTGACATTACATCTTTGTTGATGATAGCGAGCTGCATTTTTTAAGATAAGATTATTTTCATACTGTGAATTTAATGTTAAACAAGGAACCAGTAATGGACAAACAGGGGAGAACAATTTCCATGCCCTCTAGATCCAGACTGCCCACCTATATTTTATCCCTTTGCTGAGGTCACCTTAAGATAGCATAACCACACAGGCCAAGCATTCGCCTAAACAACACATAGAGTTACAATTTTATATCTCTGGTTGCATCTCCTTGTACCTAGAATATCTTCTACCTCAAGTAAGGATCTCAAAGTTCAAATGCTGTTTTTCCTTATATAGCCAGGATACTGATAATTATCATGTGCCAGTCTAGTGGGGGAGGCACAGTGGGGGTCACAACTGGTGGTGCTCAGTACTTATTTCTTACTCTGAGTTCAGGCTTCATTACCAGAGGTGCTTAGGGAACTGTAGGCAGTAATGGGACTTGAACCAGGGTCAACAACATGCAAAGCAAGGACCTTATATCTTGTATTATTTCTCTGGTCACCTATGTATAGTTAATAACAAATGTTCTGCAATCTCCAGTATAAAT
>PVKC010042728.1:0-11778 GCA_004027635.1 Crocidura indochinensis | reverse complement strand
AGTCTATTACTCTTAATTTCTGTCTTTCTAATTAAACTGAACAGAATATCTCCTGAGGACAAAGTCTCATTATTTGTCTGTTCTTCCATATTCCTGAATCCAAACACAGCTCATTAGGTTTTTTCCGTGTATTTTTATACAGTTAAATTCCAAACCAAACTTCAAGGTCATGCTACTAATAATGCCTCATTTGATCACTGACTTTTTTGCTGAACACTGCTTTTCAAGTCATTTTAATGGTGATCCCATGGATTTTCCTTAATATCTAAACTTCTCCAGAATTATGTCCAACGATGTCTTCTATTATGGTTATCCACACAATTTAGGTGTTAAGTAACTCAAGGACAGAGATTTTTCCCCATACGTACTGTGTGCAGCAAAGTTGAGGATGCTTGATATTTATTTGAAGTGTTCAGATGAGCCCCTGATACTCTTAAAATGAGGTAACTAAACCTCCATTCCGTTAACTTTGTGAAAAATATGTTTCTTATGTTAAAACTGGTCAGGTCTCCTTGCTGCCAAGTTAATAATAAATATCAATCCAAGCTTCTCAAGTGAGAGAAGTTTTTAGCTGAAATGATTTTAAGTCCAAGTGTTAAAAATGTGGGGTCCGGGAGATAGCATGGAGGTAAGGTGTTTACCTTTCATGCAAAAGGTCATCAGTTCAAATCCCGGTGCCCCATATGGTCCCCCGTGCCTGCCAGGAGCAATTTCTGAGCTTGGAGCCAGGAATAACCCCTGAGCACTGCCGGGTGTGACCCAAAAACAAAAACAAAAAAACAAAACAAAAAAAAATGTGGTAAATATAAAAAGAAATAATGAATATCAGTTACAGTGTATAAGGGATTTCTTTTTTCTTTTTCTTTTTTGAAAGTTGTTTGCTGTTATTGTAGAAACCAACTGTGACAGGAGCAAAGCTTTGTTGGTTTGTTGTTGATTTGTTTCATTATCTGTATAAGAGAATCTATAACTCTAGTATACTAGTTGTTATAAAAACCTAAGTGAAAGAATTTTGCGATGGACTTTAAAATTCACTATATATAGAAAAATTGAAACCAGAATATTAACAACATATAGTGAACATCTGTCTCTTTCCTTTACCATGCTCTGTGGCTCACAAAATATATTCCCATAGCACTAAATGGAAACAATATTCTAAGTGCTATATACCTGTTAATTCATGTCATCCTATTTGATCATCCAACAATGCTGTTAGTGTAGATGTATAATTTCTTCTATTTTATAAATTTGACAAATAGACAATCAAGTTAAGCAACTTTCAGAAAATCAAATAGATAACACATTATGAAGTTATGGTATGGAACAACTAATATCTAAGTATACCATTCCATTATGTGATATCATGAGAACTACTCAGAATGACATAAAAGCTCATATAATATATTGAAACTATTAATAAATGCTATAAAACAAAAATAGTAATATTTTAAGATGTGTAAAAAAATAATAAGTTAGAAATTTGGAAGCATTTGATTTCATTAATATGAATTTGAATTTGAAAATCAATATTCAGAGATTAAAGAGGTAAAAAACTTGTCTTACATCTCATGCAGCCAGCCAATCCTGGTAAAATGTCTGAACCACTAATATAGCATTATATATATATATATATATATATATATATATATATATATATATATATATATATATAGTGCCCAAAGATTGCAGGAAGTGATTCCTGAGCAGAGAATCAAGAGTAAAACCTGAGAAACATCAAGTATATTCTGGGGGGCGGCAGGGGGGGAACAAGAATAAAATGAATAAGGAAAGAAAGAAAGAGAAAAGGAGGAATAGGAAGGAAGGAATGGAGGGAGGGAAGATGAGAGGGTAGGAAGGAGGAAGGAAGGAATGGATGGGGAGGAAAAGATGAAGGGAGGAATAAAGGAAAGAAAGGAGGGAGAGCAGAAGGGAGAAATGAAGAGAGGGAAGAAAAGAGGAAGGGAGGAATGGAGGGAGAATAGGAAGGAGAAAGGAAAGAAGAGAGGGAGGAAAGGAGGGGGGAGGATAAAGAAAGAAGAAAGGAAGAAGGACAGAATGGAGGATGGGAGGAAAGAAGGAAGGGTTGATCGAAGAAAAAAGGAAGGAAGGAAGGAAGAAGGAAGAAAGGGAGAGAAGGAGAGAGGACAGAAGAATTTATTCAAGACTATCAGGAAGAAGAAAAGCTATTAAAAAATAAAAAAGGTATTAGAGAAAGCAAGGGCAGGGTTAAGCCTGCTTTTTGTTGAAAATACTGCTATATTTGAAGGTCAAGTATAGAGAAAATCCTCTATTAGTAGTAGTAGGAGGTTAATTGCTTCAACACATATATCATATTAGACTGAACTATTTTTACTTTTACTTTTGACATTTTTAGGATTTTCAATTTTTAAAATATCACTAGAAAAATTATCTTACTCAAATTTACCTATTATTGATATACTATTTATCACATTTGTTGTTTCATTTAGATTTGTATACTCACATCTTTTGTGTGGCCAGAGAGACAAAAATTAAAATATTAATATTTTCTCAAATTATATATTATATAAATTTGAAGTATATTTTCTCCTACAATCAAAAGCAGGCTATTGACATTTCAATATTATTAATTACAGACCTATTTTTAATTATGCTGAATGTCATAACATTGCATTTTATAGATCTTTTCACCAGATCAATATTTAATGCCGTCTTAAACACTGTGTTTTAATAATTTTAATCTTTAAATTTCCCTTACACTTTCTTCCTGCCTTGACTTTTATTGAAGTATATACATTTCAAATTGACCCATAATTTGGAATTGTTTGGTCAATTTTTATTTTTTGGGGTAGGGTATACAATTTTACAAGTTGAGGAAACTACAGAAAACATCATTCTGTGTTTCTCTAGGTATAACATCTTTAGAGTCACAAAATATTCTATATTGATATTAATTTCAATCAAGTAGAATTATAAGGTAAGATGATAGATAAATATATAATGATATATATTTATATTTATTTTTATATGTGAATTAAAATAAATATAGCAGAATGAAAACAAGTGATCATAAACAACCAAATTAGAGAGTTTGCTCACAGAACTGAGATTATCTGAAATAGGGGATAATGGAGATTCCTTCTTGGGTGGAAATAGGCACTCTTGTGGAGAGTATGGTAATGAAATGATGTCTATGTAAATAAATAATCAATAACAGTTATTCAAATCATAATATATCAATGAAATAAGAGAAAATATACCTCAGGATTAAGTAAGGAAAGATAAGGATTTTGTTTTTGCTTTTGTTTTTGCTTTTTGGTTTTTTGATCACATCCTGCAGTGCTCAGGGGTTACTCCTGGCTCTATGCTCAGAAATCACTCCTGGCAAGCTCAGGGAACCATATGGGATGCTGGGTCTTGAACCACTGTCCATCTACATGCAAGGCAAATGCCTTATCTCCATGTTATCTCTCTGGTCCCAAATAAAGATTCATAAAGATAAAGAAATCTGTATAGTATCTAAGTTGAGTATACACTGAAACAAAAATTTGAGATGTTGAGACTTTGAGAAAGTGTGATTTATCCACTTGAACATATTTTCTTCTTTTTTTTAGTAATTTTTATTGTGACCAAAAGTGAATAACGAAACTTTCACAGTAATATGTAAGGTACATAGCAACAATGAATCAGGGCCATTCCCACCACCAGGGTTGTCCTCCCTCCACCCCTTTTCCCAGCATGTGTGCCATATCTTCATCCTTTGCTCTTCAGAGAGCTAGTGTAAACTGCTCTTCTCTGAGTATAGCTTGCTGTTAACTTTGGTATTTTTTGGTGTTTAAGTCTGATCATTTTTCATTTCCACTCAATATTCATACAACAGCTTGGTCCTGATACAATTCATTTTTATTTTCCCCTTCAATTCATGAGGCAGAAAAAGATAATACAAATTGTATGGTGTTTTGGAAGAAGACAGAAAAATACAAAAATAAGAAAAAAACATAACAAAATAAACAAAAAACAACAATAAAATAAATTAAAAAAGAAAAGTCTGTAACTGTTCAAAAATATAAAGGGCACCATTAAACAAAAATATATCACCAAATAATAACCACAAGAATGAAAAAGAAATAAAAGAAAGAAGAAAAACAAAAATAAAGAGAGTACAAAAAATGGAGGAGTGGTGGTATGGCAAGTTTTGTGCTTCCTCTTTTTTTGTTGTTTTTTATTGTTGTTTTTTTTGCATAGGCACAATAATTATTGGGAAAATAAGAAAGGGAATTCCCTTGGCCTAAGAGATTCAGGGTTTCTCCACCCTTGAAACATACTGTCATGTGAACAACTATGGCTCCATACATGTTCATTATCACGCCCCAAGGTCTTTTTATGATAGCAGAAAATTTTCCTCACAATTGTGAATAATAAAATCAGGCCTTTGTAGCTAGAGATCTTGGTATTTGCACAGGTCATAGAACGAAGTCTAGGACAGAGCCTTCCTTTACGATTTTAAAAGTTCTGTTCCATCATTGTTGCTGTAATCAGTCTTCTGTAATACGTGTTCTTGGTTTTTGCTTCTAGACCGAATCCTAGAAGAATAGAAGGATAGAAGGACCGAAAGATAGAGTCTTTCATTATGGTTCCAGAAAATCTGTTCAGTCTCAGTTGTCAGAGTTGGTCCTCTAGAAGTAGAGATCTTGATTTTTGTATAAGTAGAAGGCTGAAGTGTAGGCTAGGGTCTTTCTTATTGGTCCCAGGATAAGTTCTGCCTACTCATGCTTGTCAAAGTCAGTCTTCTGTAGTTAGTGCTCTTGGTTTTTGCACAGATCAAAGAATGGTATGTCTTTTGATTTCATCTTACCATTAGGTGATGAGATAAGACAACATGTCTTTAGATCAAGTTGTTGCCCTTTCCTCATTGTCAGGATGTCATATCAGAACTGGTGCAAGTTGGTGCCAGAGTGCTATTAGGAATTTCCTAGGGGTAGTTTGGTTCCTGATGTTGTTTCAGGGAACTATATCTGTTCTATAAACAGAGATTTAATTTATGTTTTCACTGGAGATCATGGGAATGATGATGGGACTCAAGCCCTGGTTGATCACATGCAAGGCAAACACTGGCTGTGCTATCGCCCCAGCCCCAGGTATTCTCTCTTTACAGAAAATAACATGGATAAAAATGAAAAAGCAACATTCTCAATAATTTTATTTCCTGTAAATATTTATAATTATACAAAGGAATTTATTAATGTTATGTATAAATTTAAAATCTTTCTAAATTTTATACCATTATCTCTCTAGAAAAGTTACCAATCCAGGTTTGATCTCAGACATTCCATCTGGTCCTCAAGCACTGCCAGTAGTGTTTCCTGAGTGCAGAGCTAAGGAGTAAACCCCTGAGGATCACCATGTATGGCCCAAAAAACAAACAATAAACTAAAAGGGAAAATAAACTTATTTTCATTAATCTTTATTTATGCCTTCAATCAATATATTTATTATTTTAGGTACACCTAAATACTGTATTATATATTTTATATTATCATTTTATTTTAATATTGCTACAAAATAAATAAGATATATGTGATTGCTTTTGTCTTGTTTCTTTTGCCAAATATATGCATTTTAAAATATTTTTGATGTTATGATAAGCATAATCTAAGAATTTTATTCCTGAGTATTATTCCATTATTTGAATGCAATACGTTTTTCATATATTTTTTATTGATGTCAATCTGGAATCTTCCCTTGTTTCTAGTTGTTTTAGGAATAAGATGACTTTATGAATGAGATCACAACATCTATGTTGAGAGTGCTATAAAAATTCTATACCAAACTGTTTAGGGATATTTTGACTTATTTACTTTGGCCAAATAGATGGAATATATTCATGTTTACATTTATATAAAACCTTGCAAATACACATTTATAATTATTTGCCACCATGAACAAATGAGAACAACTGATGGAACATATGAATGTCAATGTCTGATGTTATCAGACTTTTCCATTTAATGCTCCAATCTTAGTTAATGCAACATAACTCTCTGAAATGGTTTGATTTAGATTTAACTATAAACATGTTTTTCGGTCTTACCTAATGAGCTTATTGTCCACTGAGATATTGTTTCATGAGCTGAAATTCTGTATCCCTAAAGCATTTATATGTCATACTTTTAATCCTCCCAAGATACTTCAATGTGATTATGTTTGAATGAATTCTCTTAGGAAATACATAAGATTCAATGTTGTCGTAACAATTGAACTCTGGTAGGATTATATCAATATTTATATAAGAAAAGACACAAAAACATGATTTTTTCCTTTCACATACAAAGACAATATAAGATCACATAGTAACATGGTTAACTGAAATCTAAGGGGAGAACTCTCAGAAGACATTAATCTTATTAGCACCTAAATCTTGAATTTTCAGACTTCAGCACTATATGAAACATTTTTGTTGTTCCATCTCCCAATCTGTGGTAAACAAGAGCCTAGAGTTGACTATAAAGATATATTTTTGGTGAAGTATTTGTTCAGAAGATATTCTTCCAAATGCTTTGTTGAGTTGCTTCCATATTATTATTGATTTATGAAAATTATATCAGGTAGGCATTGTGCAATCATTGATGACTACCAGAGTTAGTTAACACATTTTATACTATCTTCTTTATAATTTAAACATTAAAATAATACTAACTAGGGCTCTGTTGTTCCAATATCATATAATTTATCTCTGTGTTAACCAGTTATTTTCCATTTTGACATTTATTAACCTAATATATGTTGATTAATAATGGGATACTTTTGATTTTAATGTTTCCAGAACATTTAACAATAGAGCTTAGATTCAATATCAAATAATCTATAAATATTAATATGTGATTTTGTGCCTATATGAATGTATGTAGATAGCATTCAATAACATGAATAATTTTTATCATAAAATTCTCTGATTTGCTTGACCAAATTTTAATTTATCAATATTTTAATCACTTAATACTAAAGATTATTTGCTATCAAATGATATTCTATGGGATCTTTGTACATTTTTAATTATTCTCTATTGTATATACCCTATCTTGTTCAAGAAATTAAATTAGAAATGGATTAATGTTTATATAGTCTAATACAGCACTGGAGGTGGATCGGAGATAAACCATAAGTGAATAAGAAATAGTAGTAGACAATTCTGGGCAGTTTGGTGGTGGTGAAAGTTTAAGACTTTTTACATCAAAACCGTGATAGTAATACTACTATAGACATGTAACCAGACTATATTAAGTTAAATTTTAAAGAGAAGAGAGAATTGGGGCTGGAGATACAGCATGAAGGTAGGGCATTTGTCTCGTCTGCAGAAGGATAAAGGTTTGAATCCGAGCATTCCATATGGTCCCCCATGCCTGCCAGGACCGATTTCTGAGCATAGAGTCAGGAGTAACCCCTGAGCACTGCTGGATGTGACCCAAACCCATCACCACCGAAAAAAAAACTTCCTCTAGTTTTTAGAACTTGTCCCAATATTGTTTTGAAGCAGGAAAAACATTGGATCTTATATATAATCTTATATATAAGCTTATATAGATAAGATTAACAGAGGTATGGAATTAGGATTGGCCAATTTGTATGTGAAAAATAGAATCAACTACAAGGTCTTCTTATTCTTACAGATTAGTACTAGAGGGGCAGTCTTAAAATAATCAATTAAAAAGCTCCTTTCCACAGAGATAAAAGCATCCTTCAATAAGTTCCAATAATAAGAATTAAAATTAGGGTTAGGGAAATTTTAGAATCTTAAAAACAATAGACATAAAAAACTAATCTTTTCAAGTTTTATTCAACTATCACATCTATAATAAACTATCCTAAATCTGTGAATGTTAAATCCATAATACTTAGTAATTACACACATCTAGTGTATTTATACTAATTAAGGTCTATTTTATATCCTGATTCATCATGAACAAGCTACCAAATAATTATCTTTTATCATATATAATATATATTTTATTATAAATAAATATGTCTATTTTTATATATAATCCATTCTCATATGCATAGATTCAGGTGACAGATAAATGGGTAAATATAGATGACATAGAATAGACAGATATCTATATAAAGATACATATGTAGTCAAATAGGGCATATAACACTCTTTGTATAAATTTTAAAAAATCTTGAAAATTTATTAGAATATTAGCTGTTTATAAAGTGTTAAATTTTAATATTTTGGGGGATTCTGAAATAGTCCTCTAAGATTTAAAGTTATGAATTTGTATGATTATAGGTGAATTTTCGAAAGAATTTATAAACGATTGTTTTCATATAAGTCCTAGTGAATCAGTGTCTTCAAATAAGAGAAATCAAGGGAGAGACATTAAAAGTGAGTTATTATTAGACAAAAGAGATCAAAATAACTTGAGAATCAGGATAGTCAGCTTCAATTTTTGAGTACACCCAACTACATCCATTGGAATCTGAAAGCCAAAATAAATTTTAATTTTTAATTTTATATTTTCATATTTTTTCAGGCATTTCCCACCTGTGTTCGAAATACTAGTCCTTGCTCTGCACCATGAAATCACCCTAATTGGCTTGGGAAAACATATGGAATGCCAAGGATAGAACCTGGTTCAATAGCATGCAAGACAAGCATTCTACTAATTATTGCACCACCTCAACCCCCCAAAATAATTTTAATGACTATTCCTTTACATGGAAAACTTGACAAATATATGACTCCAGCATACATTATAATATAAAAATGCACAATTAACACCTATCTAAATTTATTAAGCATCACACTGTGGCTACAAAATAGCACAGTCTTTGTGTCAGGACCCCCTTTAAATGTCTTTGATTTCTCAACTGTGACTCAAGCTTGTCACTTCTATAAGCATGCTGCAGCTCTCAGATCAAATTATCTCATACAGAAAACATGCCAATACCCTTATTATTTGATCATTACCATCATCAGTCAGATGCAAAATAATTTACTTGTCCCAAAGGCAAAGATCATAGTTGGCTGCTTAAACGAAATAAATCTAAGTAATAATCAGATTGCTATCATATCACTAAATGCCCTGGAACATTGGTATCTCATTTCTACTTCAGGAGTACAACACTCTTCAAGACCAAAGGCATAGAAAAATTGATCCAAAATTCTTGTCAATCTTTATTTTATGGAATTTTATGAACAATTTATCTTTACAATAACAGTTTAGATTTAGAACAATGATATGTTGGCAGAGCAAATTTGATGTAACTTATTTAAGCTAAGCAAAAATAGAAAAGACAAGGTCGACGAGATAGTACTTGCCTTGTTTGTAGCACCAGAGTTCAATCCTTGGCATCTCAGATGGTTCCCCAAGAACTGCCAGGAATAGTTCCTGAGTATATATTGTAGAAGTAACCCCAGAGCATGCCAGGTATGACACACACAAAAGTAAATAAATAAATACAAAAAGAGAACAGACAGAGACATCACAGAGGTACTTTAGAGCAGCTACCTAAGCTCTAAACTCAAACTAAGGAAAACTAAGGGAAGAGATTCCTATTGAGATGGGATTGTCTTTACAGTAGTAGGCATCCATAAACACAATCCATTCTGCACTGGGTGTCAAGGGGAACATTCTCATCAAGATGGAAACCATTTTCCAAAGTAGGTGTGCTGATATTTTTGAGGATGGTCTCTGAGAACCAAACAGAAACCAATCACTAAAGACAAGGTCATCAACCACAAATAAAATGGATATTTTCTGTGATAACACAAATAATAATTTATACAAATAATAATCAACAAGTTCATTTGATGTTCACCAGTCTTACCAACAATATTTATTTCTCCTCTGCTGATGCAGTCCAGCAAAAAACAGCAGGTAAAGGAGACGTATAATTTGTATTGTATGAGATCCAGCATCATAGTGCCCAAAGAGGTGTGGATCATGCGTTTTTATAGTTTAACTGAATTAAACATTGCATTTTCAAAATATATTTTGGGTGTGCATCACTAAATTTTAAGATGTCGCATTAAGTTTATCACTAAAAGATTCTAATTGAATCTTTTACTATTTAATTGCATTAAAGTATAAGTTTTAAAAGAAGAGGTAGAACTTTTATAATCATCATCAGGGGCCTGAGAGATCGCATGGAGGTAAGGCGTTTGCCTTTCATGCAGAAGGACGATGTTTCAAATTCCGGCATCCCATATGGTCCCCAGTGCCTGCCAGGGGCGATTTCTGAGCATAGAGCCAGGAGTAACCTCTGATTGCTGCCGGGTGTGACCCCCACCCCCCAAAAAATAAAGAAAATTATTTTTGAAAAAAATAATAATCATCATCACATACTGAAAAATTATAACAAGTCTGAAACCAAAATAAATTTCAGGTGTTGCCAAAATGCAAGAATGCAGAGATATACTTTGGCTTTAGCTCAAAACTCATTCAGTATAGCAGTAGTTTCACATATTCCCAAGGAGAAAGTCTGGGTTTTTTCATGGTAACATAACTAAGAATAAAATAAGTATGTGCTTAAAATATCTCTTAATTAAAGTGAAGTAAAGTTTACATTAAAATGGTGAGATTCTGACAAAAGGTGACTAAGAAAGTTTACTGAATTTGTTTATGTGGTAGTTAATAAAAGAATATGCCACATGGATAAAAAAAATTGTGTGCAATGGAAGAAGCAAGTTCTCTGAAGGTTTTTAGAATTTCTCCCCACTCGGTTTCATTTTGGTACACTCAAGTTTCATTTCACAGTATTTTAGGATGTTTTTGTCAATACTAGAACCTGCATTTGAATGAGATTTTGAACTTTCAAAAAATTCTTAACTGTTTTACTTATCATCCATAAAAAATTATCACAGAAGCATGCATATATACAGATGCCTATATATGCAAATGTGCATTATTATTTGACTTAGCAAAACTTGTGTTGCTAGCTTAATATATTACCTTTGAATTTTTGCATTTATATATATTGAAAGTCATTTAAGTTTTTTCCATTTTCTTATTCATTGTTTTCTATTTGGAATATCATCTTTATTAACATTTTTTGGTGCAGTTTATTGCCTACTTTTAAAATCCACAACGTTTAGCAATGACTCTGAAATTTAATGAGCACTAAATTTTCCCCAAAAAAATCTCTAAAAAGTATTTATAAATCTGAAAGAAGACAGATAATTTATATTTCCAACAAGTTACCAAGTGATTTCAATGAACCTGGCCATAGGATCCACATATTGAGAATGATTGCTATAGGATAACAATATGTTAGGTTATCTCTGCTGTGGTAGTACTTTCAAGTTAACATTCAGGAGACACAACAATCAAGTTAACATTCAGGAGATACCTTTTGAGAGGAAGGTAGGTAGAGGGGAGTAGGCAGTGTCTCGTGGATGCTTTATCTCTGGCCAAGCGCAGGGGAGGGGGCATCAGACTCTGCTCTGGACTGTACCCAGGGCACCCTACCAGCATCAACTGTCAAACATTTTTTTTTTTTTTGGGTCACACCCGGCCGTGCTCAGGAGTTACTCCTGACTCCATGCTCAGAAATTGCTCCTGGCAGGCACGGGGGACCATATGGGGCACCGGGATTTGAACCGATGACCTTTTGCATGAAGGGCAAACGCCTTACCTCCATGCTATCTCCCGGCCCCACATTTTTCTTAATTACCTGCCAGACTATTGTCCATTATAGGAGGTGCATGTCCAATAAGCAGGTCTAAGGCTTGTCCGTGTTCAATTATCATTATAAGAATTTAACATTATATATAACAATTCCCCCTTTTTGTATTTTTTT
>PVKC010042727.1:0-11909 GCA_004027635.1 Crocidura indochinensis | reverse complement strand
GCTCAGGGGTTACTCCTGGCTGTCTGCTCAGAAATAGCTCCTGGCAGGCACAGGGGACCATATGGGACACTGGGATTCGAACCAACCACCTTTGGTCCTGGATCAGCTGCTTGCAAGGCAAATGCCATTGTGGTATCTCTCTGGATCCTACTTGCTCATTCTTATACTTTATTTGTTTTATCTATGGGAACAGAAAAATGCTTTTTCTTTCATTGTTGTCCTAGCAAGTCTGGTAAGTAAGTGTTATCAAGAGTGTAAAGGAAGAATCAGGACTGCCATTATTTACGGATAAAATCATTGCCCACAGGGAAAATCCAGGAGAAACTATGTATCACAGCAAGAAACAAGAAAAAGAACATAAATGCAAATGAAATATTTTAGACTTGTGATTAGTAGTCAGAAGTCAAGGATATTCTTATATGTCTGCAAAATCAATTCAATAACTTTTCAAAATTCGATTCAGGGAGCCAGAGAGAGTACAGCAGGTAGGACATTTGCCTTGTATGGGCATGGCCTCAGTTTGATCTCCAACATTCCATATGATCCCCCAAGCATCACCAGCAGTGATTTCTGAGTGCCAGAAGTAAGTCCTAAGCATCACCAGTTATTGCCCCTACAACCCTCCTCAAATTTTAATTCATGGCATTAAGCATTATGGGCAGTATATTAAGCCTATTACCAATATTATGTTACATTTTCTGTTTTTAACTAGGCTAGAGGTATTTTTTTCTAATTTCAAATGTTTGAATGATAATTTTTTTCATTTAATAGATTCCACACATTTCAAATGTATATGTAATTATTCTCCCTTATTATGTTAGTATGGTAAATTATATCTGCGATTATTATTATTATTTGGTTTTGGGTCACACTCAGAGATGCTCAAAGGCTACTCCTGGCTCTATGCTAAGAAAGAACACCTGGCAGGCTCGGGGGACCATATGGGATGTTGGGGATCAAACTAGGGCCAGCTGCATGCAAGACAAACGCCCTACCTGCTTTCTATTGCTCCTGACAGAAATAAATGCTTAGTAGAGAACATGGCTTGGAATAAAGGCTATTTTTTGACTTTGAAAAGTAAGCCTAATTGAATTCATTGTCAAAATAGTTTTCAGATTCATTTCTTCCCCTTTTTGGGGAGTAGGGGGATCACACCTGGCAGCGCTCAGTGGTTACTCCTGGCTCTATTGCTCCTGGCAGGCTTGGGAGACCATATGGGATGCCGGGATTTGAACCACTGTCCTTCTGCATTCAAGGCAAATGCCCTACCTCCATGCTATCTCTCCCGCCCCAGATTTTTTTTTTTGTTTGTTTGTTTGGGCCACACCCATTTGATGCTCAGGGGTTACTCCTGGCTAAATGCTCAGAAATTGACCCTGGCTTGGGGGACCATATGGGAAACCGGGGATCGAACCACGGTCCGTCCTAGGCTAGCGCAGGCAAGGCAGGCACCTTACCTCCAGTGCCACCGTCCGGCTCCCTTATTTCTTAATGATATGTTGTACTATTCCTGTCTCACAGTCATTTATTTAAAGTTAACAATGTCAATAATGGAATGATTACTTATCTTTTCCTTATTTATATTTATAGTTACTTTTGGTTTTTGAGCCACACCTGGTGGTACTCAGGAGTTACTCCTGGCTCTATGCTCAGAAATCACTCCTGGTAGGCTCATGGATCGTATGAGATGCTGGGGATTGAATTCAGGTCAGCTGCCTGCAAGGCAAATGTCCTACTCGCTGTGTTATTACTGGCCAATGACTACTTATCTTACACCCAATCAATGGATTTTTATCTTCAAAGAGTTTCTTCAAAGTCCCAGATCACAAAATTATCATTGAAATATGATAGGTCACTAGTTTTGTTTTTTTAAAGTTTTTTCAAATTTTTTAAGAATTTATCTCAGCATTTCTCAGGACATTGCAAGCAGGCATACTCTAGCTGTGGTTAGCTGTCCCCAACTGGAGCTGTGGACAAAGTACAGGAGGATTGAAACTGGGGTCCAGAGAGGGTGAGCCTGGTCAGGTCTATACCAGTTCTGCCATGGCATGGCTGGTGAAATTCAGCCAACTCCACAGAGTCCGTGTCAAGCCACCCTGAGACCCACCTGACTTTCACAGCATGGGAGCCAGTTCCAGTCTTCTGGAGATCTGGAGATCTCAAACCAAGGTTCTCACACCAGGATCCTGCCCTTCATGGTAGGAATAATAGGTTGTTTTATGCCATCCATTTTTGGGACCACAGCAGTTCTCAGGACTTACTCTGTATTTAGGAATTATTCCTGGCAGTACTGGGGAACCATATGGGATGCCAGGGATAGAACTTCAGTTGGCCACATGCAAGGCAATCAGTCACTCTACCCACTGTACTATTGCTCCGCTCCAGTCCCTAAATGGCATCCTTGACTTCAGCAGCATCTTAGAGCTGGAGAGACAGCTCACAAAGTCTGAGTGCATTCATTCTGTGCCTAGTAAGCCTGAGCTTCATCCCTTTCATCACACTGTCTCCTTGAATTCCCAGCACTGATTATGCCAGGCCTACCACCCATCCCATCCTAGCACCATTAGGTGTGACCTTAAAACAAAACCAAATTCCATCTCAGGAAGTCCTAATGTTATAATGATTTGTCACATGCAAAGTATTGGTAAAAACATTTTGAATTAAGGGTGAGGGGTGGGCCGGAGAGATAGTATAGCCGGAGGGTGTTTGCCTTCCATGAGGCCAAATGTGAGGGATGTAGTTCAATACTCAGCATCCCATATGGTCCCCCAGCCTGCCAGGGGTGATTTCTGAGTGCAGAGCCAGGAGTAATCCCTGAGTGCCACCAGGTGCGGCCCAGAAACCAATCAGTCAAAGTTTTTTTTAAAAAAGGGTGAAGGGTGAGACAGGAAAAGATGATACCCAAAGTTAGATCCAAATTTTGTTTACAGACTAGAGAGGTTTTTTCTGAAGTTATCCTGAGAAGGAAATTTGTGAAAGTTATTTGAAAAATAATATTTATCTTTTTTAATAAATTTATTTTATTTGTTAATTTTTGATTTGGGGCATATATCCAGTGTTACTCAGGTTTTATTCTCATGGATCAGGGGACCTATGGGTAGCCAGGGATTAAACTCAGGTGGCCATATACAAGGTACGTTTTTACCCTCTGACCCTTCTTGTGTCTCAATGCTCTATTCTCAACATTTCAGACACTCAGTATATCTGGGATATCCCACATCAGCCAAGTCTTTAACTTTCTACCTACTACATAAAGTTAGCACAGCTTATGGGCTCTGTCCCACAAAACTGTGCTCACTGGAGAACTCAATTGCAAGTCTGGTTTTTCTATCCTTCTGACCATCAAGTTGTATAAATAGAGGAGTTCCTATTGCTGCCTTGTTTAGATTATGTCATTTGCAATAATAACTTACAGTTGCAGGGAAACACTTTATTTACCTTTGCCAGTAAAGGATATTGCAGAGGTTACAGATGGGCCACTAGATTTAAGAGGTACAAAGGCTGAGGTCCAGAAAGGTTCAGATCCTGGAGCCCAAAAACCCACATGGAGCAGGGTTATGAGGTCCTCCCAGCCTGGAGATATGTTCTCCAAACCCAAGGTCTTCAAAATCTTCAGGGATTTATATGGAGACTTCATTAGGTCAGTATAGTTGATTATTAATTTAATATTGAGCCCTTCTTCCTGTCATGGAAAATTCCAAGTTTCTACTCATGACAGGATTTTTTGTTTTTTGTTTTTTGTTTTTTTGTTTTTATTTTTGGGCCACACCCATTGACGCTCAGGGGTTACTCCTGGCTATTCGCTCAGAAGTCACTCCTGGCAGGCACGGGGGACCATATGGGAACTGGGGGATCGAACCATGGTCCGTCCTAGGCTAGCGCAGGCAAGGCAGCAGGCACCTTACCTCCTGCACCACCTCCCGGCTCCCAAGACAGGATTTTTTTTTTCTCTCATGACCAGCCCCCAACCAGGAGTAGTCTGGAGCTCTCAGGAGTTATCGTTAGAATACCACATGATGCTCCTATCACCCAGGACATTCCAAGGAATTGAGGAGTACTGTGTACCAGGGACTGGGGTCAAAGACCAAATGTTAAAACAAAAGATGCTCTAAATATCCCTATCACCCAGGAAATTACAAGGGTTGAAAGAGGTATGTGCCAGGACTAAAGACAGAGGGCTGGTGTATATTTCTCATTATGTCACTGGGTTTTTCCCAGTATAACATCAAAATAACTCCAAAGGCAAGATTAGCGAGGAACAGCTTTTCTCACTCCTGATTTCCCGGCACTTTTGGGGCACAATCTTAGTCTTTCTCAGACTCTACTCCCTCCTCACTTAGGGAGGGGACTGCTTTATCTGATTGGCACATTTGGGATGACTGAGTCAGTTCAGCTCTTCTTTTTTTCCTCCCTGGAAGGGCCCTGGGGGTGCTCTGCACTCTCACAGTAAGAATCTCTCCTGATTCAGTGGCACACCAATCTACACCTTTTTACTTTCATCTTTAGCGTGAGCTTTATGAAGCAGGCCCTCTGCCCTGATCAGACCAGGCTTTAAACCTAGTAAAGAATGCTGAGCTGCCTAATTCTGGAATCACTTAAGAAAAGAGCAGCTTGGGTAAAAGAGCCACTCAGTCTTGTCATTACTAGTAAAAACTGTTGATAGAGAGTTGGACTTGTGTCTTGATAATGCTCTGTGCTATTTATCAATTTGTATGAAACCAAGATTGAGAATAGGGTTGCTAATCCCACCCCCTTTTTTTTAATGACCCCTTGAGAAACCCTACAGTGATCACAGCTGTATTAAATGAAATGAGACTTCCAAATATTTTTAGAGAAGGGTTTAATGAGGCTTTATCTTTGAAAATTATATTATGCATTTGTATAAGCATATAAAAAAGAGTTTGAAATCAGAGAAAGACTGACATATTATAGAGGTTAATTTTTTTTGATGATTGAGCATAGAACAGTATTGATCATTTTCCATTTGAAAATGAAAGGAATTGATTTTTCTGGAATACTATGTAGCCTCTCCATGATTGTAAGATCACCACTCTCATATATTCTCATCATTGAATTGGGGCTATATCCTTATGCCAATGATATTTATTAATTTAATTGCGCTTTTTTCTTGTTAGTTCATCTAATGGAAAGTGGCAAGGGTATAATAGAATCAGTGAATAGGGTTTGTCTTTGTTTATTATGGATGGTGGGTGGGGTGAGGATTACACGGATGTTGTCCAGAGGTTCCCCCTGTGATTCTCAGCCAAAAGCTGATGGTTCAGTGCTGAGACCAGAGAATGTGGTTCATTGGCCATGCAATGTCGAGGATTACCTGGACCACTCCACATATGTGTTAATCCCTGTATTATTTTTCCAGCCTCTCTAATTAAAATAAACTCATGATCAGTTATTAAACAATATTAATTCACAAATATTGAATGAATTTGATTAATTTTTCCTGATTAGCATAAGATTCATATTTGATACAAACATACACAGTGCTTTATTGATAACAACTTGTTATTACTCATTTTTTAAAAATTAATTTTTTTTTGTTTTTGGGCCACACCTGTGGCACTCAGGGCTTATTTCTGGCTTTCTGCTCAGAAATCACTCCTGGCAGGCACAAGGGTGGGCGGGACCATATGGGATGCTAGGATTCGAACTACCATTGGGCCTGGGTTGGCCGCTTGCAAGGCAAAGGCCCTACCACTGTGGTATCTCTCCAGTCACTACTCTTTTTTGTTTGTTTGTTTTCTATTTTTGTTTTTTGTTTTGTTTTGTTTTTGGTCATACCCACCAGCGCTCAGGGATCACTCCAGGCTCTGAGCTCAGAAATTACTCCTGGCTGGCACGGGGGGTGGGGGGGGTGGGGGGTGGGGGGGGGACGGGACATAGGATGCCGGGATTCAAACCACCTAGATCGGCTGCATGCAAGGCAAATGCCCTGACACTGTGCTAGCTCTCTGGCCCCTATTACTCATGTTTAATTAAATCATTAAATTAATATTCCTAGAATTAACCAAGTTTAAGAAATATTTATATTAGAAGTATTATTTAGAACAAGTGAAGGAAAATGACTTCTGAATACCTTCTTTCACCACTAGATTTGCTTATACTTTTTCTCTATACATTTCTAAGTATCAACTTCAGCATTCATGTTATAGATTTTCCTTTCTCTCTCTCTCTTTTTCTCTCTTTCTCTCTCTCTCCCTCTTTCTCTCTCTGTCTTCCTCTTCCTCTTTGAAGCTAATAAATTTAAAAACAAAACAAACCCAGAGCAAAGGCAACTGAATCTGACAGAGAACGTTGAGTTTTTAGCAATTGTTAGCCCCCACCTCTATTCCTTGGTGGTCTTTCCTGAGTAGCCTTTTACATCACCTTTTTTGAAATAATTTTTTCTCATTGATTGACATTATCTTGTCCACATGTTCATTGGTTTCTTCAGCAAGGCTATAAGATAAGTAAGACTAGAGATGTCCCATAGTGTAGAATCCTTTCACATATGCACTAGCATATTCCCTCATGGAAATTGAAGAATTTGTTGTCAAGCACAGGGTCTACTTGCTACAGATTGGCACCTTCAATAAAGGGATAAATGGTGACTGATCAGAGTCAAAAGGCATGCCTAACTTTGGCCTCTAAAGCAAAAGAGGCTTTGTTGTATTGCACAAGACCATTCAAAATAATGACATGCCTCTCAGTTGCCCTAGATGGGATCTTGTTCTAGCAAATAAGACATGAGGAGAAGTGATGTGGATCCCTTGTTGCCTGACAGTGAAAGAATACGATCTTGGCTTTCCTTTTACCCTTCCTTTCTGCTTGTTGAAATGTACCCAGGATGGCAAGTGGCCACCTAAAGTTCTGTGAGGTAATGTTTTAGAAAATATATTGGATGCACCATAGTTGATCTTGTTAAGATATTATAAACAAGCCCTTGAACCTATTTGGTTTTAAAACTGAGTAAGAAACATTCCTATTTTGTTTAAACCATGTTAATCTTGATTCTTTGTGACTACAGCCAAACATTCTAACTACATGTTCATATTTTCCTGCATTTTTCATCAGAGGAATTCTGCCAGGAACCTTATACAGCTGATAACTGGGTTCTCAAGGGGAATAATCAAAATAATAGATTCTCTTTATGTTCTCTGTAGAATCCCTAGATCCTGGAATGTTTTAAACTGTGCATGAGATGTAACTTATTTTAACTAGTACAAATCAGATTTTTAAATATTTCTAGAGACATTTATTTAGCACATAGCCCACTGTATTGATCCCTTAATGACCTCGTGATTATAATCAATAAAAAGACTTTTTATTGCTCTGGAGAGATAGCATGGAGGTAGGGCATCTGCCTTGCATGCAAGAAGAACGGTGGTTCGAATCCCTGCATCTCATATGGCCCTCTGAGCGTAGAGCCGAAGTAGTCCCTGAGTGCTGCCAGGTGTGACCCAAAAAAACAAAAAATTAAGAAACGATTCAGAGGTAGATCACACGTCTTCTATGTGTCAGACTCTTGGTTTAATCACTTGGACAAAAAAGAAAAAGGAAAAAGGATGTTGATTTTTTTGGTTGAACAGATTGTTACTAAAATACTCTTTTCGAGGCCAGAGTGATATTATAAGGAAAGGGTGTTTGTTTTGCACACAGCTGACCCAAGTTTGATTCCTCCTATCTATGGAGTCCTTGGAGCCCACCAGGAGTAATTCTTGAGCATTGCTGGGTGTGGGCCGAAAACAAAACAAGCAAAATAAGTCAAATAAAAAAGATCTCTCCTTGCCTACAGTTTAGAGAGGTTCTATTAACCTATGGGTAAATAAAACATCCTCAAAAGTAGAAATCTTCAAAAAAAAAAAAACAGAAAAAAAAAGTAGAAATCTTCATTTCTTCAGGGCAACCTGTATCCTCTACATCTTTGCCAAGAGGTATCACATCTTTATGGTAGAGAAGAATGTGGACAAGCTTTTTCTAAAGGAAAGTGTTCTATTCCATTCCATGTGAAAGCTGTCTGTTGTGATTTTGTTAACTGCTGGATGGCAAGGTAAAAAACAAACATGTGCAGAACTATCTATCTGGTTATGAGAAATAGATGTCAGTCTACTAGTATCATTTGTGCCATTCTCCCTTGTGAGCCAAGTGTGGGTTTTAATGGTGGGTTTAAATATCTGATCACTGAATATTTAGTGGTGCTTCTGTTAGAAAAATCCTGTCCTAGGTCTGGAGCGATAGCACAGCAGTAGGGCGTTTTCCTTGCATGCAACAACCCAGAATGGTTCTGGGTTCGATCCCCATTATCCCATTTGGTCCCCCAAGCCGGAAGCAATTTCTTAGCACAGAGCCAGGAGTAACTCCTGAGCACCACCAGGTGTGACCCAAAAACAAAAACAAAACAAAAAATCCTGTTTTAAACACCAACCTTTAACATTGATTTCTTTTTTTTGGGGGGGGGGGTTTGGGTTTTTGGGCCACACCCAATGACGCTCAGGGGTTACTCCTGGCTATGCATTCAGAAGTCGCTCCTGGCTTGGGGGACCATATAGGAAACTGGGGGATCGAAACGCGGTTCATCCTAGGCTAGCGCAGGCAAGGCAGGCACCTTACCTCCAGCACCACTGCCCGGCCCCAATTTCTGATATACTAATTTAAGCTTGAATGTTGCAGATGTTGCATACATTTAAAATTTGACCCTGGTTCTATCACTGGTGTTAGAGCATCATTGAAACCTGGGTCTTTCTGAACCTGAGCCATCGGTGCTGTTTAGCACTATATATTATGGGTGGACTAATGTTTCTAGGGGAGGTATTAAATGATTGTGATCACTTTCCCCTTACGTCCTAGGCAAACTTGTTCTCTCTCTGTCTGTCTCTCTCTGTCTCTCTCTATCTCTCTATCTCTGTCTGTCTCTATCTTCGTCCCTCTCTCTCTCTCTCTCTCTCTCTCTCTCTCAGGCATATCTATTGGTGCTTAATGGGGCATACCTGATGGACTAGGGACCACTTCTGGAGCTTAGGGGACGGGACCATATGTGGTTACAGAATTAGAATCAGGGACGGGAAGCAGCAAGCACCTTAATTTTTGTACTATCTCTCCAGATTTCTCTTAAGGGGTAGGGGGAAAGACAGAAGTTAAAGTGCTTGTCCTGAATCTAGATGACTCTGGTTCACATCCCTGAAACTGTATGTGGCTCTCTGAGAACTACAAAGGGTCTATCTGAGTAGAGAACTAGGAATACCCTCTAAATATTACCAGGTGTGGCCCCCAACAAGAGAAACTAAAAGTCCCCCAAACACACTTGTTCTTATGCATATTTCAAAACTCAATAGAATCTCAGTAACCCATTAATAATATTATATATATATATATTTTTTTGGTTTTTGGGTCACACCCGGCAGTGCTCAGGGGTTACTCCTGACTCCATGCTCAGAAATTGCTCCTGGCAGGCACGGGGGACCATATGGGGCACCGGGATTCGAACCGATGACCTTTTGCATGAAAGGCAAACGCCTTACCTCCATGCTATCTCCCGGGCCCCATTATATATATATTTAAGTTACTAACATTCTCTACTAGTTCTAAGATCATTAAAATGTATTTACCACCAATTGTCTTCATATATTTACAAATTTGGCATTCATGTTTGATTTTCATCTCGAGTTTTACTCTTCAGCAAGACTTTTATTGAAACCTTATGAGGCTCACATACTTCTCCATATGGACACGCAATCAACATTTCAATTTTCTTTTGCAGAATATTTTATTTAAAATAATGTTCTTCTACCCCATCACTTTAAGATATTGTATTTTTCTATAGTAAAAGATAGATGTAAGTGGGAAAATAGGGAAAAATAGTCCCAGGTGAACTTCTTGTTCCTTTGCCCAGAGAGAGTACATTTTCAGGCTTGGGGTGAGAGGTGCCAAGCATCTGATTGGAAAATGAGCACTGAATATATAGGCTAAGTAAACTGTTGCTTTTAAACTGGGACCGCCTTCGAAGCAGTGATATCATATGTTATTCCAGCTGGAAACCAGGATCACTAATCAGGCCAAGTAAATGCAAGGCTTACCATTTGGGTATGTAGCCTCTTGTGGTCTACCAAAAATGTTTCAAAAACAGCTGGTATGCCAGTATCTGAAGGCAGCCTGGGTGGGTCTTCAATTTGTGAAAATCAAGAAGAGTACAACCATTCTGAGCAGCTTGGCCAAAAGAGAAATCATACTGACTTGTAAGTGTGAGTGAAAGTTCTGCCCTGAGCCACTCACTTCTAGCTGTTTGAACCATAATAGTTCACCCCTTGGTTGTAGGATTTCACTCTCTCTGTCTCTGACTCTGTCTCTCTGTCTCTCTCATTTTTAGCAGCTGAGCTCCTAAGAATGGAAGGATGTAGCTTTATAGAATTGATTTCTTTTTTAAAGTGTGAATCAGCATTGGGTTGGAGAAACTTAGTGTTGATTTTGTTTTGTTTTGTTGTAGCCATACCTAGCAGTACTTTGGGTTCACTTGTGACTCTGATCATTTTTGGCAGGTCTTGGGTGACCATATGGGTTGCCAGGGATTGAATCCAAGTCTGCCACATGCAAGGCAAACAGCCACCACTGTGCTTTTGCTCCAACCCCCAGGTCTTCTTTTTTATTTTTTTATTTTATTTTATTATTATTATTATTTTTTTATTTTTGGTTTTTGCGTCACACCTGGTAGTGCTCAGGGGTTACTCCTGACTCCATGCTCAGAAATTGCTCCTGGCAGGCACGGGGGACCATATGGGGCACTGGGATTCGAACCGATGACCTTTTGCATGAAAGGCAAACGCCTTACCTCCATGCTATCTCCCGGGCCCCTTGTTTTTCATTTTTTATATCTGTTAAGTAAATGTCTTGAGTAACACTTAGGCAGGTCTCTTGTAGGAAACATAGGCCTGGCCAGGCCAAATAGTTACAGAATCTTTGCATCTCACTCTGGTTTATATATTCAGGAGTTCTAGAGACTGGCTTCACACAATTCAGTACCTGGGATTGAACAATAGGCTTGAGTGTAGATTTCTGTTCTTTTATATATTTATATGTATTATATATTATAGTATATATTATAAATATATATTTATAGATGTACTTCTCAAAGATCAAGATAGTTTTATTTATTTATTAAGGATTTCTTTTGTAGTTGATGGTTTTTGGTAGAGGCTGCTGATCCTTCAGAAGAAAAAAATATATATATTTTGATTTTGGGGACCACACCCAGCGGTACTCAGGAATTACTCCTGGATCTATGCTCAGAAATCGTTCCTGGCAGGCTCATGGTATCATGTGGGATGCTGGGGATTGAAGCTGGGTCTGTCCTGTGTTGTCTGCATGCAAGGCAAATGCCCTACTACTGTACTATTGATCCAGCCCAAGAAAAATATTTCTTCAGTATCTTTCTGGTGAGGACCACTGAGGATTTGGCCATGCCAAGTTCATCCAAACACCTTAACTGAGCATCTGTGCCGTGTGTTTTCTATTCTTCTATCTTTACTTCTGGTAAGGGAATCTGTAGAAGTGAAATGGGACTGAATGGAGGCTGGTCAGTCTATCTTTTTCGCCAGAATGTTTTCTCCTTGGAAGTGATAAATGTCAAATGACCTCAATTTCCCAGAGAGGCATTCTTTCAGCAAAGGACTGTATGTGGCATTAACTCAGTGTCTTCTATGAGGGGCAATGCTAGTTTATAGCTTGTGGGATTGTGTGGGATCCTTTTACAAATCTTGAGTAATTTATGTCATTTCATATTTGTTCAGAAAGAAACCTCCACAGTGGGGCAGTTGCATATGTTTTATTACTGGGTTTTACCATATGTCTTTTAGCAGGAACCTTCTCAAACATGGTATGCAAGGTCCCCATTACTATTTATTTTAATCTCCTGGTTTTGAGTT
>PVKC010042726.1:0-11916 GCA_004027635.1 Crocidura indochinensis | reverse complement strand
AAAAAAAAAAAAAAAAAAAAAATTCCTATAATTATTAGTGTATAGCAATATCCATTAATTGCATTCTTGCCAAAACCAATAAACATATTGATATAGTCAGATAATTGTATCTCAACAGATAATGTGTATCTCAACTTTATAAAATTTTAAATAAATAAAAAATAAAATTTTATTTCAGGTATAATTATTTATAATGTTGATAATGGCAGATATTTCTACATAAATACTTCAATAGTACTCTCTTCTCAGTGTAAACTTCCCTTCATCATTGTCACGAATATGTACAAACACCATGCAGTGATATACTTCCTACTAAGGACCAGTTTTAGTTACTTTAATATTTGGACATTCTATATGGATCCCTCCTCTTCTATCTAATTTCACTCATCATGATACACTAAAGATTAATGATGAGCATCAAATTTTCTAATTTTTTGATCTCTTATTCATTTCTGAATATCCCATTATACATTAATCCATTGTGCATATTCACCATCATTTCTTTATACATTACTGTGTTCTTGGATGCTTGCTTGAATAGTTTCTTTCTATTGAGCATAGAGCTGCAATGAACATGGGAGCAAAATTGATTTTAATAGAGTTTTGGGGTTTGGGGACTATATGCCAAGAAGTGATATTATAGCATCAAATGTTAACTGAGTTCCTGTTTTCTAATTGAATTCCCATGATATAGGCAGTTAGTATTCCAATAATAAAGGTTTTGATGATTTTTAGTCAGATAATGTCTTAATACCCATCATTTCACCACAGTGCTTTTCCCACCAAACAATAGTCTCTCCAGTTTCCCTCTTTCCCCATCCTCCCGCATGCATCTATGACAAACATTTTTTTTTTTCGGTTTTTTGGGTCACACCCGGCAATGCTCAGGGGCCATTCCTGCCTATCTGCTCAGAAATAGCTCCTGGCAGGCACGTGGGACCATATGGGACACCGGGATTCGAATCAACCACCTTAGGTCCTGGATCGGCTGCTTGCAAGCAAACACTGCTGTGCTATCTCTACGGGCCCTGACAAACACTTTTCTTCTCACTCTGTTTATCTATATATCTCTCTCACATATTTCTCTTTTAGGCACTGTCCTTGCAATAATGTTCCTGAAAGGGTATCACGATTATTATTTTACCTTCTTTTTGCACTCAGTTCTTTTCTGTTTCATTATAGTCATTATCATTATTATTATTATTGTTGTTGTTGTTGTTATTATTATTGTTATTGTTATTATTTCTTCCCTTCTCCTTGTGTTTGAGCTCCTTTACTCTCAGTTTTCCAGAAATTTAAGGTGTCACTTGTTGATTTTGTCATTTTCTTCTTTCCTAAGGTAGACCTGAATTGCTCTGTGTTGCCTCTACTGCTTTTGCTGTGTCCCATATTTTGACATCATTGTCATTCATCTCAAGGAATCTTTTTATTTCTGCCTTGATTTCCTCTTTGATCCAGCTGTATTTGAGCAGCATGTTGTTTGATCTCTAGTTGTTAGATTTTCTCCACATCTTTTTAGAATCAATCTTGAAATCTGTGCCATTGTGGTCTGGTAAAATACTTGATTTAATTTTTAAATGTGTGATTTTATATAAGTTACTCTTGTGTCCTAAAATGTGGTCTATCCTTGAGAACCTTCCAAGTGCACTTGAAAATAATGTTTATTCATATTTTTCAGGGTAGAAGCTACTGTATACAATCATAGACATAGTTCTCCTAGTTTTTTAATTGAGGGTTCTTATATCTTTGCTAGTGTACTTAGTGGATCTGTCTAGTGGTGATAATGGTGCATTGAAATCTCCTACTACTATCACTTGTCCTTAGTATCTTTCTCTAGGTTTATGAGCAAAAGCCTTACGTTTTTGCTGGCTCTACATTTGGTGCATAAATGTTATTCAGAGTTAGTACTTCTTGATCTAATATTCTCCGATTAATAAGTAGTTTTCATCTTTTCTCTGAGTACTTTCTTGAGATTTAATGCAATTTGGTCTGATATAAGTATGGATTTCCCAGCTTTTTTCCCAGTGATTTGTATAATTGTTTTCCATCCATTACTCAGAATCTGTGTCTACCCTGATTTATAAAAAAAAAATTAAAACTTAATAATATTACTAAGGTAATATTATATCTGGTAGAGCTTTTCAAGCTACTGCTCTGGGTTTTATACATAGCACCTCAAATTTTCTTCTTAGCCTGCTATGAATAATCTCTGAGTACAGAACCAGGAAGAAGTCCTGAGGAAAGTCAGTGGTGATCCAAAATATAAAATAACATAACATAATAAAAAAATCTAATTTTCTACATTAAATATCAAGTATTACATTTATTAATTATATTATATAAATATGTATACTATACAATGTAATATATATGTATTATGTATAATAACTATTGTAAATTATATACTAAACTTAACAAATTATATATCATATAAATCATAGAAGTATATCATGAAATACAGTCAGAAAGAAAAAAATTCTTCACTTTGGTAAAACTTTTTTCTAGTTTTGCTCATATGATTAACACTTTGGAGACACACTAGAGTGGGAGTTATATGGTAGTACTTCACGTTGAAGGTAAGAATATTGATACTATTGTAAACCAAAATGCAACAATTAAAATATAAATGTAAACTTTAAAAACTAAACCAAACAAAATTTAAGAAAAAACTAATGTATTAAATGTAATTATGTTCTTTGGGTCAAAATTTATAAAACTAAAGTAAATGATTACTATCAAATGTCATATGTGTGTAGAAGGTGTTATTTAAATCAAACAAACAGAAAAAAACTAAATCCCAGATTCTTTTTTTTTTTTTTTTGGTTTCGGGGCCACACCCAGTGATGCTCAGGGGTTACTCCTGGCTATGCGCTCAGAAGTCGCTCCTGGCTTGGGGGACCATATGGGAAACATGGGGGATCGAACTGAGGTCTGTCCTAGGCTAGCGCAGGCAAGGCAGGCACCTTTACCTCCAGCGCTACCACCCAGCCCTTAAATACCAGATTCTAAGTACAGTGGTTATTAAAGGGGAAATGAGAGTTTTCATAGGAGTAAGCAATTCCTGGACCTTTGTTAATGAGAGTAAAAAGAAGTATACACCGGAAGAGCTGTGAAGATAAACACTTGCAATTCTGCAAGTATTTTTTTTTATAAAAAAATCAAAATATAAAGACCAAAGATAAGTGATTCTAATAAAAGATTAAGATAAATCATTTAATTGACTCCTAAGTAGCTTTCTGGCCTATCTAGAGTCCAGGTTACCCTATTTCTATTCACTCAACATTTTTTGCATACATCAGTTTGTGGATGAGTTGTTCTGAAGTGTCTGCTATTTTTTTCCTTAAGCATAAAAATCAATTCTTTATTCAATTACTTACCTCTTATTTGAGGTTAGTATCATTTTGATAATTATTTTTATGGAAATTTATTAAAATAATATATAATACAAGAATAATATGGACATCACTAGGCAAAAATAAGAATTATCCAAAATTCAGGAGCCAAAGAGATAGCATGGAGGCAGGGCATTTGCCTTGCATGCAGATGGACGGTTCTTAAATCCCTGTATCTCATATGGTCCAAGGAGCCTGTCAGGAACAATTTCTGAGCATAGAGCCAGGAGTAACCATGAGCGCTGCCGAGTGACACATAAACACACACACACACACACACACACACACACAGAATTTCCACAATTCAAAATTTGGTACACTGTATAAACTAATTAATGCAAAAATTAAAATAAATTTATTAAGTGAAAGTTACTTACAAATGAATATTACAGAGGTAGGAATGATATCACAGCAGTAAAGAGTTTGCCTTGCACTGGGCTGATCCAGGACAGACCTTGGTTCGAACCCCAGCGTCCAATATGATCTCCCAAGCCAGGAGCAACTTCTGAGCAATAGCTAGGAGTACCCCTGAGAGTCACCGGGTGTGGCCTAAAACCAAAAAAATAAAAAAATGAGCATTACATATGAATGAATATGAACAAATATACTCAAGTAACAAGGCAAGGTGATCACCCAACAAGGAGATGTTAGAGATAATAAATAAATTAAGGAAAAAGGAAAATTTTAAAAATTAGGAGAGAAAAATATAACTGAATCATTGTGTTCACCCATTGTCTAATGGAAGAATGAATGTATATTAGCATTATGCACTATGCTAAGCATTTTCTGGCATTAAATTGGAAGAATAACTATAAAGACAGTTTTTAGTTTAAATTCAACAGAAATTTACAATATGATTTTTCTTTTTTGAAGTAAAAATCATTCATTATCTGTATCTCAGAGCTATTCTTCCAATTCAGATCAAAACTGCTGTACTTGCAAATACTTGCATTGTAATTTTCTAACATCTTATCAAATGTTGAAGCAGAACACTATAAATTAACTTTCCTGTTCTGAGCTCTTACAAACATGTACCTTGCTCCTGAACAAAGCATTGTGTCTTTATCTTTTTGTAAACTTAACCCAGCTTTTTTTTATTTCATTGCCTTATATTACATAAATGTATTGCTCATTCTTGTTCACAAATATTATTACCATGTATCCCTACATTCTATAAATATTTAATCTCTGATTATATTTCCCTGTCCATACTTTGAAAATGATCTTTCAGTATTAGGAAAGCCAGTGTATTCCATCTAGAATATTATATTTCTAATTTCTTTAGTCTCTGTCAGGTTTGATATGTAATCTAAAATTACTCTTGGGAAGTCCATTATATTATATTTTAAGTGCCCACTCTTTGGTTGCCTTAAGACAATATAGTTATAATAGGATACTTATGTTAACCTGTTTGGTAGAATATAACAGAAATAGCACAAACTCATCATCTAGAGCTAAATTGGCAGGCTCCACCCTACCCATTTGGGAATCTAGAAAGCTTAGCTATATCAAAAATCACTGGCTCTAACAACGGTTTGCCCTCTGATCCCAGATATGTCATGGTGGAGTGGTACCTGCTCTACTGATACTGCATATGCATGTTCTAAACAACCAATGTGGAGTCACAGATCACTCAGCTGTGCTTCTCCCCTCCTTCCAAGCACCTGAGCAAGAAAGTTGTCTTGTCTCAATTTTGGTCAGTCCTTTTATTCCAGGCATGTCAGCTATAGACTTCGTTATCTCAGACAGCATATAATCCAAGAAGTCAATTTACCCAATGTTTCCTTAGCATACTCAAATAACACTGCACAGTAAGAAAATAACCTAAACGCATACATATTATTAGACACCATTACTATTTGGTAGAAACAATTATACAGGTCATTTTCCTAGTAACAAGGAATCTGAAACTTCAGCATTAACCCCCCCCCCAAAAAAAAATCAAAGAGCAATAAGGAAACAAAAGAGATTAACTTCAGTCGTGAATAGAGAGAAAAATGTAGGTAAATCTCCAAAGCCATCAAAATGTGTGAGCCTCTTGTAATTGAGGATCTAAAATCAATATATAATGCATTATAAATAGAAATCAATCCAGGAAAATTAAGCAATCAATAGATAAAAAAACCAATAAAAAGAATTCTTTCAGAAGATGAGAGAATTCATAAAAATGAAATTAAAGAAGGTAAAAAACATGTTATTAAATCATAGTAGCAGAAATTACCATAGGAAATAAGCATATAGATGATCTTGAAGACATATTACAAGCCAGTACTGATAAAGAAGTAAAAAAAAAGAGAGAGAAAGAATGTGGATTAAAATATAAGAAACTTAATGAATAATGAGAAAATAAATAATCTAATTATAGGAAAACCAGAAGGTGAGAAAAAAGTGAAAGAAAAAAGTAGTAAAGAGATAACAGAAGAGCCCTTCCTCATCTCTGCAGAGTGAACTGCACAATAGACAATAAAGTATCAGTCAAATTAAACTCAAACAAAAAAAACACAATGGAATATAGTAATTAAATGGCAAAAACAAATGAGAAAAATTATGTTCTTGAATTAATAATGGAGAAAAAATCTTATATATAAAAAATAGAACTTAAGTACTATACTGGACTCCTACATAAAGTGATCGAGGCATGAAGAGTGTAATGACAGTAGTAGCAAACAGCAGTCTGAGGTCCTGAAGGGATCCAGCAGGACGGATGACCAGCTGCATAGTGAGCATCCTCCTGATCCCCAGAGGTGGTAGAGATAGGCACTTGGTCCCCAGTTCTAAAGGAAATCAGCAGGAGAACTCTCTAGTGGCATGGAGATTTCCCTCTGACGCTGAAAGGGAACAGCGACCAGCTCTCAGCCAGCGGACCTGAAGGGAAGCAGCAGGAAAACTGACCAGCAGTTTCATAAGTTCCTTTGACCACCATGTTTTGCTCATGCTCATATCCTCTAGTTAATGAACCCCATCATAACACATAGAAAATACCACACAGCAAAAGACACAATAAAAAACAAAAACAATGCAGAACATCCTATATTTATAGAATGATGATGTAGCTCTGCAGACCAACAAGTACTGGCCACCTACACAGCCTCTCTGATAAAGACTTTAAAGAGGAAATCTGGAGATAATTCAAAAAACTCAATTCAAACCATGGAACAAACTGGACAAGTCATCAGTAAGAAATAATATAATGTAAAATTAAAAATAAGAAAATTTCAAACCGACATTACAGGATTGTAAAACATCATAGGAGAAATGAAAACTGCCATGGGCTGGACTCAACAGAAGCTGAGAACAAAATCAATGAGCTCAATGATGAGATGCATAACAACCTATACAACAGAGAAATTAGAAAGGAGTCTGAAAATAAACTATCAAATGACATAAAATTTTTCTCAAAATATGTTGCCATATAAGTATAGAAGTCTGAGATGATATTATTAGAAACAGCATAAGAATCAGTGTAGTCCCACAGGCAAGGGGAAAAAAATTCTATGAGATTCAACAGTCAAGAATACTATTGCAGAGAAACTCAGAGTTAAAGAATGCAAGCAACCACATACTGCATGCCAAAAGAATACCAGTTAAAAGATATTAAAAGAAAAGCAACCCAAGGCACATCCTAGTCAAAATAATGAATACCATGATAGGGATTTAATGCAAAAGTAAATTATGTAGTAAGACGTTTGCTTAAGATTTACAGCAGATTTGTCACAGCCTGAAGACAGTGGTGGAATATAGTGATAAACACAATAAAATGAACACTTCTCCAATAGTACATCACACAACCAGTTTTACATGTAGTTTTGAAGGAATGCACAGCTTTTGAAGGATGCACAGTTTCATGGATAAACAACAGCTCAGAAACTTTACAGATTCAAAACGAGTCTTTTTTGCATTTTTTAATTTTATTTTTAAATATATAATTTGTTTATTTAAGCAACAAACTTACAAAGATGTCTGTAGTAGGGTTTCAGCCATAAAACGTACACAGCCCTTCATCAGCAAAACTTTTTTTACTGTCCCCATTTTCACCACGAGCCTTTTTCTTCTACCTACAGTTTCTAGTGTCTCTTAGTATTTTTATTATACTGTCTTTTATTTTTCTTAAATACCACATATGAATGAGACTATTGTGTATTTATATATCTCCCTCTGACTTATTTCACTCAAAAGAATACTCTCCATATCCTTTCACATATAAGGAAATTTCGGGACTTCATTTCTCTAACAGCTGCATAGTATTCCATGTGTTGATGTACCACAATTTAATTAGACACTCATTTGCTGTTGGGCCTCTGGGTTGCTTCCACATTCTGGCTATTGTAGATAATGTTTCTATGAACATAGGAGTGCAAAGTGCATTTTTGTATTGCGGTTTTGTGTCCCTGGGTTATATCCCTAGAATTGGTATTATTGGGTCATGTGGGAACTCAATATCTAGTATTTTAAGAAACACCATTATTGCAAAATCAACTTTTAAAGATGAAATGAAACATCTACTTTAAGGAAGGATAGACCCAACAGACACACAAAACTCCTACAAAAATATGACAATAACTCCCATGACAATAATCTCTCTCAATGCCAGTGGGATGATTGCACCAGTTAAGATAAACAGAATAGCAAAATGGATCAAAAAACTGAATCCACCTTTTTATTCCCATAAGACATACATCTGAATAATTAGAAAAAATATAGACTAAATGTCAAAGGTTATAGGAAAATCACTAAGCAAACTACTCCCTCAAATATAATGGATTTTGAGACCACACCCATTTGATACTCAGGGGTTACTCCTGGCTAAGTGCTCAGAAATTGTCCCTGGCTTGGGGGACCATATGGGGTGCCGGGGGATCGAACTGTGGTCCTTCCTTGGCTAGGGCTTGCAAGGCAGGCACCTTGCCTCTAGAGCCACCTCACTGGCCCCATAAATTTAATGGGATGGTCATAGTAATATTAGATGACACAGACTTTAGACTTGTAAAAGTTATAAGGACAGAGGTTGACATTTTTTTAATAATCAAGGGATATGTGAAACAGAAAAAATCACACTCCTAAATATATGTTCACCAAATGAAGAACCAGAAAAAAATTAAAAATTGCTGATAAATTTGAACAATTGCAGCACTATTTACAATATCCAGAATTTGGAAACAATTCAGGTACCCCTTATAAATGAGTAGCTAATGAAACCAAGGTACAACTACACAATGGAATACTATGCAGCTGTTAGGAAAACAGAAACCATTAAATTTGCCTATACCTGGATGGACATGGAGACAATGATGCTGAGTGAAATGAATCAGAAGGAGAGGGATAGACATAGAACAGTCTTACTCTGTGGGGTATAAGAAATATATAAGCAGCATGTTAAATGATATCCAGAGACTCTAAAGATGAGGCTTGGAAAGACTAACCCATGATATGAAGTTTTAACACAAAGAACAATAAGTGAAGTTAACTGTACTGGCAATTAGCCCTGAAAATGAGGGAGAGAGAGGGGGGGGTAGAATTCTGTACTGAAGATGTACAGAGGGTGGACTAGGCAGAAAATGAGAAACATTTTTGACAGGATATTTACACTGAAGGGTAGTTTACTTTTGATGACTGAAACCCAACCATGAACATTTCTGTAATACAGTTCTTGGAGAAAGAAATTATTAAAGTAAAAAATATTAAATTAATATTAAAATTCCTGAATGAAAGATATTTCAGCCTAGAGTCTACTACCCAGAAAAACCTCTCAAATATATGGGCTTGAGGGATAAAAACTTTCTCACACACAAACAGAAAAAAGAATTGACAACAATTTTGATAACCAAACTGACTTTAAATGAAACAATTGAAATGTCACTTATATAAAGCTAATAATTAATTGTTAATTAACAACCCTAAACAAGACAATATCATTACAACCTTTTCTGTCAATAATTTTCTTGAATGTTAATGAACTAAACTTTTCCATCAAATAGGGACAGAGTAGAGAGTTGGATCAGATTTTAAAAAATTATAAAACATTCATTTTCTGCTGATGAAAATTATATCTAAGATCTCAAGATAGACATAGTCTAACTTAAAAACTCACAAACATAAGAATCATAGCAAGTATTCTCTCAGACCACAATATAAGAGAGATAGAGATTGATTATAAAAGAAAAAAGACTGTGGATAATATTAAAAACCTGAAGATCGAACACCATTTTGCTTAGTAATAGCTGAATCAAAGAGGAAATGAAGGGAGAAATTAAATGATTTCTTGAGACTTATGATTATTAAAAAAAGTTACCATAATCTTAGTGACACAGTAAAAGCACTGATTAGGCATAAACTCATAGTAATACATGGCTATATAAAGAAACAAGAAAAAGATCGACAACCTCACAGCAAGCTTAAAATAACTAGAAAACCAACAGCAAAGGATCCCAAAAACAAGTAGAAGGAAAAAAAACAGAGCAGAAATTATGATATAGAAATTAAGAAAACAGTACAAACTATGAGTGAAACCAGGAGATATTTATTTGAAACAATAAAGATAGGCAAACTATTGGCAAGACAGACAAGGGAAAATGGAGAAAGGACTCAACTAAATTAGATCAGAAATGAAAGGGAAGAAATTACAACTAAAGTTGAAGCCTCGTTCCCCAACCCTTCAGGTGCATAGGTATGATAGCAAATTCTGAAAAAAAAAAATTCTGAAACAGGAAATAACACACACAAGTTTGTAGACGATGGTACAGGCCCAGGAAAATCGACCACAAGCTTTCCATTTTTAGCACTAAAACCAGAAGGCAGAATACCCAGTTTTAGAAAATTGAAACCACAAATAGCTTCTCCCTGGTTTTTATTGAAAAAGAAAACCACCCTAGGATGGAGAATAGGTAAGGTAAGGAGCCAATCCAGAGATATTCCCAGTCCTTGACTCACAAGCACAAGCAAGGAAGAATTATACTGAATCGAATGAAAACTAGTTAATTTAACAACAGATTCCCCCAGAAATCCAAAGACATCATGAGAGCTAAGAACACTTTTACTCTTTCAAGCTAGAGACGTAGAAGAAATAAACAGTTATGGAAACATGATATCCCAAAACTGAATATAGAAGAAGTAGGTATATATGATACATGTATTAATGACATAAGAAGGTGGCAAAAAAAGCTCTAAGAAGCAATAAATTATTACAGCAGAGTGTCCAGTTATAAAGTCAATACATAAAAATTGATTGGATTTCTATATACAAATCAGAGACTAAAGACCAAAAAGTGTATCCTATTTAAAGTAGCATTAAAAACATTCAATTATCTAAAAATCTACTTAACAAAAGAGATAAATTCAGATGTGAAATAATGGAGGACAGGGCCAACCATATTTAGGTGCATTGATGGGGTTATGAAAGATTAGAAATAAATATCTGGGGCCCGGAAGATAGCATGGAGGTAAGGTGTTTGCCTTTCATGCAAAAGGTCATCGGTTCGAATCCCGGTGCCCCATATGGTCCCCCGTGCCTGCCAGGAGCAATTTCTGAGCATGGAGCCAGGAGTAACCCCTGAGCGCTGCCGGGTGTGACCCAAAAACCCAGAATAAATAAATAAATAAATAAATAAATAAATAAATAAATATCTAAGCAATAGAGTCAATAGCAATGAAATCATATGTCCCAAACTTTCAGAACCACATTTGAAAAGGAGCCTGATATAATGAAAATTGAAATGGGAGTTGGTGGTATGGAATGGCATCTGAGATTATTGGTGGAGGAAGATTGACTCTGGTGGAGGGATTGGTCCTGAAGCATTGTGTGCCTAAAGCCCAGCTATGATTAATTTTATAAATCACAACTGTTTAAATAATTTTATGTGCTTATTATGATAGCAGACTTGACCAGGAATGATGGACTCTAGAACATGAGTGGAGGGAGGTATACATTGATGGTGGGATTGGTGTTGAAAATCGTAAACCGAAACCTCAATACTTTGGAAATCTCATATTGTAAATAACTTTTAAATGAACTAAAATGTAAAGAAAAAGAAATAGCAAAAACTACTTGGCAATGCTGTAGGATGCTTTCCTCATTATTAACTCACACAAAATAAATTTCCATGTAAATAAATTGAAAACAAAAATAAATAAAAATGTCGTTGGAGGGGTCAGAGCGGTGTTGTAAGCCATAAGACATCTGACTTGTATGCACTAGCCTAGAATGAACTGCGGTTTGATCCATAGCATCACATATGGACCTCCAAGCCAGGACGATGTTGAGCACAGAGCCAGTAGAAACCCCTGGATGTGGCCGAAAAACCAAAAAAAAAAAAAAAAAGTAGTTGGAAATCCTGAATTAATAAGTAGTTAGACATCAGCTATTCATTTCTGTCAATTCTTCTTCTTAATAATTTTCGATGTGGTTCTAAAGACATAAATGATATAAATCAAATTCTCATGCACTTTCATTTTAAAATAAGTACTTTATGCATGTTTGAGTTTTATTCATACTGTGTACACCACCATTCATCAATGCACATTTCCCACC
>PVKC010042725.1:0-11903 GCA_004027635.1 Crocidura indochinensis | reverse complement strand
GGCTAATTGATCAAACCCTTACAATTCCATTAAAAATAGGGAGAAGAAATGAACAGACACATCTGAGGAAGACCAACAGATGGCCAACAAGCACGGGGAAAAATGCTTATCATCACTTATCATTAGGGAACTACAAATTAAGAAGACAATGAGACATAATCTTACCTCAGTGAGAATAGCACATATAAACAATACTGGTAACAATTTGTGTTGGTGGATATGAGGTGAGAAAGGGACTCTTGAGGCCAAAGTGGTAGGACTTTTGCCTTGCATGTGTCTGACCCAGGTTAGATGTAGGTTCAATCCCTGGTATTCCATATGGTCCCCGAGCCAGGAGTGATTTCTGAACACAGTCAGGAGTAATCTCTGTGCGCTGATGGGTGTGGAAAAAGAAAATGAAAGAGAAACTCTCATTTGCTGCTGACTGGAATGCTATCTGGTTCACCTCTTATTGAAAACAGTATGGAGGGTTCTCAGTAAATTCAGAATTAAGTTGCCATCTGACTTAGCAATCTCACTTTTGTGTATATATCCTCAAGTCAGAGAAGACTTTCATTCAAAAGGACTTATGCACACCACTATTAATCACAGCACACAGCATGATAGTTAAGAGTTGGAATCAACCTAAATGTCCAACAACAAATGAGTGGATAATGAAGATATGGAACATGTACAATGAAATACTACATAGTTGTAAGGACTTAGTCAATCATGCAATTTACTGCAACATGTATGAAATTGGAAGACATTATGTTAAATGATATAAGCCAGAGGGATACATATAGAGTGATATCACTTTTATGTTGTATTTAAAATAACTGGATGAAGGAATTCACTTATTCATATAGGAGTTGTCTGGGACACTTTGGGCCCTAGATCATATTGAGGAAAATGAAAGAAGATGGGTGGAGGATAAAGACAGGTATGAAATAATGAGGGACAAGAGCCAAGGGTTGTCAGTGCATTTGAGGTGTTAAGAAGGGGCAGAACCAAATATCCAAGCCACAGAGTCAAAAATAATAAAAAATAATAAAATTTGTAAGATCCAAATTTTAACAACCAAAGTTAAAAATGTGCTCATTATGATGACAGAGTGATGCATGGATGCTGTCATGGGATGGACTTTGGAAATATCAGTGGAGGGAGGTTGACACTGGTGGTGGGATTGATGGTGAAACATTGTCTAAATTTCAAAATAAAAAACTTTGTAAATCCGGAGAGATAGCTCAGCGGTGTTTGCCTTGCAAGCAGCCGATCCAGGACCTAAGGTGGTTGGTTCGAATCCTGGTGTCCCATATGGTCCCCTGTGCCTGCCAGGAGCTATTTCTGAGCAGATACCCAGGAGTATAACCCCTGAGCACAGCTGGGTGTGACCCAAAACCAAAAACCAAAAAACAAAAAACAAACAAACAAAAAAAACTTTGTAAATCCCAATGCTTTAAATAACATATTAATAATAATATAAAATATTCAGTGACAAAGGAAGATGCTCATAGTATAACCTAATGTTAATTGATAAGACAGCATATGTAGATTTATTCCAATTATTTAAGCCTATATATGTAGAAAACAAATAGAAGAAAATTTACCAAAACATTTTAGTCATCTCAAGTCTGCAGATATAGTAAAATAGGTTGGGGCTCACCTTAATCTGAGCACAGCTGATTCAGGTTTGGTTTCTAGCACAGTGTACAGTCTTCTGGGCATGGTCAAAAGTTATCCCTGTATATAAAGCCAACAGTAAACCCTAACAATCACGTTTGGTCCAGTATTCTCTATTAAAAAACAAAATATTAGGGGTCAGGGCAAATTACAGCAGGTAGGGCATTTTTCTTGCATATAGTCAATCTGAGTTCAATCTCTGATACTCCATATGGTCTCCCGAGCCTAAAAGAAATGTCTACTGAGTACAGAGCCAGAGAGCCTCGAGTAAATCCTGAGAGCAATACCAGGTGTGAACAACAAGAACAACAAGAACAACAGCAACAACAAAAAGCAAAGAACAAGCCCACCAAAAAAAAACCAAAAAAAAACAAAGAAACTGGGTGTGACCCCAAAAGCTATATATATATTCATATATCCTTAGGATAGTTTTTATTTATTTATTTATTTATTTATTTATTTATTTATTTATTGGTTTTTGGTTTTTGGATTTGGGCTTCTGGGCCACACCCGGTGACACTCAGGGGTTACTCCTGGCTATATGCTCAGAAGTCGCTCCTGGCTTGGGAATACCATATGGGATGCCAGGGGATCAAATCAAGGTCCATCCTGGATTAGCTGTGTGCAAGGCAAATGCTCTACCCCTATGTTACCACTCTGGCCCTTCCTTAATAAAAATTTAAATCAAATCATACTTCTTATTTTTCATTTTGCGAGATCTCTGTTGGATGATAATTAGTAGGAAGGTTTACATTATAAAAGGCTTCCCTTTCTTTACAATTTGTCTTTATTTTTCTGTTCGTTTAGTTTTGGCAGTCTTCAAAGCATACTCTTGGCTCTTGTGCTTAGGGTTAAGTAGGGACTCTGCACTTACTTATGGTGCCTATTTCTGATTATGAATCACTCATACTGGCCTAGGAGACCATATATGATGAGAGGTTTAACCCATATTGGCCAATTGCAAGGAGAATGACTTACCTGCTGTACTGTTGCTTCAGTCTTTATAATGAACGTTTATAATGTGAGAATATTATAAAAGTGATTTTTTCATTCTACTTCTACATATGCATATTCTTGCAAATCTAGGCTACCTTATAAGCATTATATCTGATTCACAACTATTTATTTCAGAATTAAATATTTGAAAATATTAACATTCAATTGTATTCCTTTTTATATAAAATCTTTATTTAAGCACCATAATTACAGTACAAGCAGGATTGTAGTTGGGTTTCAGTCATAAACAAAACACCCCGCATCACAAGTGCAACATTCCCACCACCAAGGCCCCCCTTCCTTCTCACCCCTGCCTGAATTACCTATTTTGAATATTACAAAAATGATTTGGTCTTTATATTTTGGTAAAATGTACATTTTTAGTGCTCTTTTGAAAATCAAGTAGACAATAGGAAGGAGGATTCTTTAAAATGATGTTTTGATATTTGATTGCATTTTTGGATTTTCTGAGAAATATAAGAGTTTGACAATTTGGAAGAAAAAGGGAAGAGATGATGAGCTGGTGATTACTGAGATTTTCAAAATTCAAAATTCAATTTATGTGGAATGCACTATTTTGAAATTTTTTTTTGCAAAATGGAATCAGCATTTTTAAGAAAGGTATATTTGATTTAATTTTCTGCGCACCTGGTAGCCTAACTTTGGACAATATAAATACAAAAGTAAAAATTGAAGAACCTCTCTAATCGATTGCTATATAAACGTGTCGCATATTGAGTACTAATTTGAATGAAGATCTTTCCTCAATATCCCTTTATAGATATTAGAATGATTTATGTATTGTGAAAAATGTATCACTGAAAAACAGATGTTTTATCTTTATCCTCCGTTCAGCTCCCCATAGCCAATAGATGAGAATGTCATCTGTATAGTGTCAACCTGATTGCTGGAGGAAAACATCTGTGATCTAATTCTTCAGTCTTTCCTTGCATAGAAGATTAGTAAGAGGAAAGAGAGAGAAATAGAGAGAGAAGTAAAATGTCTGCCAAAAGGCAAGCAGTGAGAGGGTGGGAAGGAAACTGGGGAAAATGATAGCGGAAAACATTCAGTGGTGAAGGATACTGTTCATTGTATGACTGGAACTCAATCATAAAAAAATCTTGTGAGCACGGTCTTAAATATTAAAATAATAAGAAAAGGAAAAATGGAGATTATTGCCTGTACTTCTTATATGTGCAAAGATTTAACTAGATGAATTTTGATTGGAATAAAATTATTATGTTAAAATATGGGGCATTTGATAGAAATACATAACTATGATTCTGTGTGTATGTGGGAAAGAAGAATCTAAAATTGAAGAGAAATATCTTTGCATCTCTCACCACCTCTTTCTATTCCAGTTCTCAATGTAAACATCTCCTTTAAAGAGATACTGGGAATGCACAAACCTTAAATTATGAAAAACAACTTCAGGAAAGGTTCATAGTTTTCCTTTTCATGACTTGAAGATGACCTAGTTTGGGTTTGGAGATAATTTCCAGGAAATTACAATTTAATTGATTCAAAACCAGGATTTGAAGAAAATTAATATGCTAAAGCTGACTGCTGTAGCTGAAAAATGCTTTGTTTTAAATTTTTATTATCCTTCAGATGAGCATAAACAGAAGGTAAGACATACTTTATTCATTGAATTCTGGTGCTGTTGGCAGTTGTTGTTCAAAGGTGGTTTGGTCTGACTCTGATCCAGACCTGAAAAATATGCGCATAGGATGTAAGAGAAAAAACTGTTTTTTGATCTTTAGGCCTTGGGTAAGCCTAAAGACTTTGAAGTACTTCCAAATTTCTTTCTTCACAATTGCTGTTGACTAAGATTCAAGAATAGATTTGACTAAGGTGTGCTGAGAGTTTTTGTTTACAGCCTCATTATGAGGGAGTTGAAGCCATCAAGGGAAATATAGATAAATAAATTTCCCTGTAATAAGTGAACATCTTAGTACCTTTGTTTCTTTGAAAACATAATTGTTGATGTCCTCTACTGAGTGAATAAAGTACATTTCACTTGATTATTAAACATGTCAACCACTTTGTGTGACAGTTGATTAGACTTTAGTGTCTCTTATTGTTTTCACTAGTTACTCATTATAAAATTAATTTGCTTCAATGGTGAGAAAATTTACAAAGTACAAAAAATAATTCAATATTTGTAAAAGTTAAAAACTCATTCATAATTCCACCACTCATTAAAGTTTGGTTCAGTTAGTGCTTGCTAAAAAACATTCAGTTAAAGTTTTTGACTTAATGGAAAAATTCTACATTCTACGATTATAAAATTGAGGTCATTTTAGTGTATGTAATTCTGTTTCTTTTCATGTCTTTACATTTTATTCTGAGGTATTTTCTATAGCATTAAAATAATTTTAATCAAGTTTTATTTTGTCAGAGTTAGAGATGGAACCCAGGTCTCAGAATTTAGAAACTTATACCCTACCATTGAGACATATTCCTGGCCCAATCATTATTTTTGGTTTGTCTTTGTCCTACAACTGCCTCTACTTGGGATTACTCCTTACCACGTAGTCAAGGGATCATTGCTCCTGGAGGGTCTGTAGAACCATGTGGAATGCCTGGGAATTAAAAGAGTCAGCTGTGTTCAAAGCAATCACCATCCCTGCTGTATTATTGCTGTGGTTCAAATCAAGATATATTTTCGAAACTGGTTTGTATTCTATTTCATATTTAATTCAGTGTTGACCTTTTATTTAAGCTTTGTCATCATAAATAAGACAATGATGGATGCCTTTAATGCATATAACTCACATTGACCATTTTATCTTATAATTAATTCCTTAGAAAGTGAAATCAGATACTGGAGAAGTTGCGCTGGAGGTAAGGCGTCTGCTTTGCAAGCACTAGCCTAGGATGGACCATGGTCGATCCCCCGGTGTCCCATATGGTCCCCCAAACCAAAGATGATTTCTGTGCACATAGCCAGGAGTAACTCCTGAGCGTCAAATGGGTGTGGTCCAAAAAAAAAACAAAACAAAAACGAGAGTGAGATAAATTTATCCAAATAATTTTATATTTAGCACTTCTGATCCTTATTTCCTACAGAAAAATACTGATTATTTTTATTTCTTCCAAGAGTGTAAGAGCCCTATTTGTGAAGTGTAATATATATAACTTGCCATCTGTACTGCATTTATGGCCCCTTAAATATATTGTGTTTTGTTTTTGTTTTTGGTTTTGGTTTTTTGGGTCACACCTGGCAGCACTCAGGGGTTACTCCTGGTTCTGCACTCAGAAATCGCTCCATCCAGGCAGCTTGGGGATCATATGGGATACCGGGATTCAAACCACCGACCTTCTGCATGGAAGGCAAATGCCTTACCTCCATGCTATATCTCCGGCCCCCAAATATATCGTCAAGTTTAAGGAAAGTTCCAGAAAAATATTAAGGCATATTATGTGAAAAAATAAATATATTGTTTATATATAAAATTATATGGGAAGGTAAAAAAGAAATCAATTTTAATGGGTACCTAATTAGAGAATGGCAAATAAGAGGATAGAGCAAACAGACTGGAAGAACTATTAGTTCCAGGGATGAAAATATAACTGTAATTTAAATGTGTATGTCTTTGTTTAGACATGAATTTCCTTCATATGTTACAGATATTTTTCAGCTGTTTGAATTTCAAATAATCTTATTATTTACTTAGGTGTTTTGAAATCACTATGTAAAAATGTCTTTTGAGCCAATTTGGGTTCTATCCTAAGCACCCCATAGAATCCACTGAGCATTCCAGCAGCGATCATTTCTAAAAATAATTTATTTATTTAAGCACCATGGTTACAAAAATATTCATATTTGAGTTTCAGTCATTGAATATACACCACCCTTCACCAGTACCACCTTTTCATCAGAAATGTTTCTTATTTTCCTCCCCCCAATCCCTGTTTGTCATTGGAACAGGCATTTTCTCTCTCTCTTTCCTCTCTCTCTTTTTCTCTCTCCCTCTCTATCATTGTCATGATAATTGTCACTGCAGCTAGTACTCTAACTGTGCTCACTGCTCTTTGTGGTAAACTTCATATCATGGGCCAGTCCTTCTGGCCCACATCTCAATTGTTACTGCATATTAGTAACATGCTCTCCTTTATTTTTCTTATATCCTACATTCTATATTCTACATTCTACATGTAGGAATATTCTATATTCTTACATATGAGTGAGACTCTTCTGCATCTAGCTCTTTCCTTCTAACTACTTCATCAGCATAATAGTCTCCATGTCCTTCCATATATAGACCAATTTCATGACTTCATTTTAATGGCTGAATAGTATTCCAATTTGTAGATGTACCATAATTTTTCAGTCACTCATCTGTTGTTTAGCACTTGGGTTGTTTCCGGATTATGGCTATTGTAAATAGCACTGCAATGAACATAGGAATGCAGAGGTCATTTTTGTGTTGTGCTTTTGTGTTCCTAGAGTATATCCCTAGTAATGGTATTGTGGCTACATGGGAGCTCAGATTTTTGAGGAACATTCATATTGTATTCCACAAAGGTTGGACAAGATGGCAATCCCAAAACAGTGAATGAGAGTTCCGTTTTTCCTGCATCCACAGCAGTGCTGGTTGTTCTTGTTCATTGTGATGTGTACCCTTCTCTGTGGTATAATATGATATCTCATTTTTTGATTTGCATCTCACTGATGACTGGAAAGTTTTTTCGTGTGTCTTTCGGCCATCTGTATTTCTTTTTGGGGAAATCTCTGTTCATTTCATCTCCACATTTTTGATGTGGTTAGATTTTTTTTCTTCTTAAGTTTTGTCAATACCTTGTATATCTTAGATATTAGTCCTTTATCAGATGGGTATTGGGTGAGTGGTTTCTCCATTCCAACGGTGGACTTTGTTTTCTAATGACTGTTTACTTTGAAGTGCAGAAGTTTCTTAATTTAATGTAGTCACATTTGTTTGTCTCTGCTTTAACTTGCTTGGACAATGGCATTTCCTTCATGAAGATGTCTTTAGTATTAATGTAATGCAGTGTTTTGCCTATGTTTTCTACTATAAACCTTATAGTTTTGGATCTGATACCAGTGTCTTTAATCCATTTTTATTTAACCTTTTTGCATGGTCTTAGATGGAAATCTGACTTTGCATTTTTTGCATGTGGATTACCAGTTGTGCAAACATTATTTGGTGAAAAGGCTTTCCTTGCTCCCATTATGTGTTTTTACTTATTTATCAAAGATAAATTACTGATATGTCTGGGCTACTTGATATTCTCTGACTACTTGAATCAATTCCATTGATATGAGGGTATGTCTTTATTCCAATACCATGCAGTTTAAATGACTATTGCTTTGTAGTACAATCTAAAGTTGAGGAAAGTGATGCTACCCATCTTCATTTTCCATGGGATTGCTTTAGCTTTCTGTGGGCGGTTTTTATTCCAAATTGGTTTGGTTAATCTAATTCTTTGTAAAATGCCGAGAATCCTTACATGGATTGCATTTAATCTGTACTATTTTAGGAAAGTATTGCCATTCTAATTATGTTAATCCTCCCAACCCATGAACTGGGTATATGTTTCTATTTATTTGTGTCCACTTATACTTCCTGAATCAGTATTTTGTAGTTTTTTGTATAAGTCCTTTAACTTTTTAGTTCAGTTGACTCGGATGTATTTAAGCTTCTGTAGTACTATTGTGAATGGGATTTTCAGTGTATATTAATTCTCTATCACATTAGTGAAAAAGGACATTGGTTTTTGCATATAGCCTGCCTGTTTTGCTGTACAAATCTATTGTTTCTAGGAGATTGACTAGTGTATGTTAAACCATCCTTGTATCCCTGGAATGAATTCTATTTGGTTATGGTGTGTCTCCTTCTAATTGAGACATTGCATCATATTTGTTAGGATTTTGTTGAGGACATTTTTATCTGTGTTTATCTGAGATTTTGGTTTATACATCCTTTTTATTGCATCTCTGTCTGCTTTTGGTATAAGGGTGAAGCTAGATCCATAGAAACTATTTGGGAGTGCTTCTATGCCTTCACTGTTCAGGAGGAGCCTGAAAAGAATTGGCATTAGATCCTCTTGAAAGGTTTGAAAGAATTCACTAGCTGATCCAACTGAGCCAGGAGTACTGTTTTGGGGAAGAATTTTGATTATCATTTTAATTTCCTCAGTACTGATATATGTTTTCAGATATGCCAGATCCTCTTGGTTCGATGGTGGTTGGTTACAGGTGTTCAATTATTTATCTATTTCTTCCAGGTTCTCTTCTTGTGTGGCATAGATTTTTTCAAAATAATCTCTGATTATGCTTTGAATATTTGTAATAGCTGTAGCAGTTTACCCTTTTTCATTTCTAATTTAGTTAAATAAGTTTCTCTACCTTTCTTTGTTAATTTTTCTAATGGTTTAGCAATCTTGTTTATTTTTCCAAAGAACCAATTCTTGCTTGCATTTATCTTTAGGATTATTTTTATGTTTTCCAATTAATTAATTTCTGCTCTAAGTTTTATTATTTCCTTCCTTCTGCATATATTTTTCATTTCATTGATCAATTTTAATTTTCTGTTAATGCCGTTCATTTTTTATGCCTTGTCTTCCTTCCTGATGAGTGCTTGGAAAGCTATAAGTTTTCCTCTTAGTAATATTTCTGATGTGTCACACAAATTCTGATAAATTGTGCTTTTTTTCTCGTTTTTTTCCTGGAATTTTTTGATTTCCTCTTTGATTTCATCTCTAACCCACTGGTTGTTCAGTCATGAGCTGTTTAATTTCTAGGTGTTTATTTTTTCCTCTGTGTCTGTAATCCACTTCTAATTTCAGTGCTTCATGATCTACATGGTAGTTTGTACCATTTCTATCTTCTTGATTTTTTGGAGGTATTTTTGGCCCATATGTGTTCTATCTTAGAGAATGACTCATGTACATTGGAAAACATTTTGCATCCATTTTTCTGGGGATGAAGTGTCCTATATATAAACCTAAGCCACTCTCTTCCATTTCTCCCTTCAGAGCCAGTATATTCTAGTTAAGTTTTAGCCTGGTTGACTTGTCAAAGTGTGACAAGGTGGTGTTATAGTCTCCCACAACTATTGTGTTGCTATTTAGGTCTTCCTTCAGATATATCAGTAATTGCTTTAAATATTTTGTTGGTACCTTATTGGGTATGTATATGTTTCAGAGTATGATTTCTTCCTATTGAACATATCCTTTTATTATTAAGAAACGTCCATGTCTGTTCTTTATAGCCCATTTATGTTTAAAGTATGTGTCATCAGATATTAGTATGACTATGCCAACTTTTCATGGGAGTTGTTTATTTGAAGTTGAATGTTTTCTATCCTTGACGATGAGTCTTTTTTCTGATTATTCAGTTATGTTTCCTGTAGGCAGTAAAAGGTAGCATTCAGCTTTTTATCTATTTTGTCACTCCTTTTTCTCTTAACTGATGCATTTAGTCCATATATGTTGAGAGAGATGATTGCCATTGAATTCAGCGTCATCTTTTTTGTATGTTTTGGTTGTCTGCTGGTTAATCTTTTCTTACAGTAGTCATTTCAGTGCATATTTTAAGGCTGGTTTTTATTCTGTCACATTTCTGATCTGTTGTTTGTCTTTGAAGCTGTGTATCCTTTCAAACCCGACTGTTGTTAATCTTGCAGGGTGAAGTATTCTTGGTGAACCATTTATTTCATTGATTTTTATCATTTTATTCCTCCACAGCCTTTGTGCCTTGAGAGTTGTTTGTGACAAAGCTTCTATAAATTGGAAGAATGCTCCTTTGAATGTAATTTCTCTTTTTGATCTTATTGCCTTCATTATTATATCCTATCACTGGTATTTGTCATTGTGACTAGGGTAAGTTTTGAAATGCTTTTCTGTGTCTCTTTTAGCTGTGTCTCTTTGGGCATGCTGAATTTGGGTATATGCACTCTTTCTCTGACATTTTTTTCTGCAATGTTTTCCTTGACTGTTAATTCTTTTTGTGATGTTCTTACTGTTTCTCTGGGACTCCAGTGACTCTTACGTTGTTTCAATTGAGTTTATAAAAAGCATATTTTGACTGTTCACATTTTTGAGGGTTTTTTCCATTGTCTGATAATGTTTAAGACTCGTTTCCAACCTCTTCTGTTGTATGGAGTTGTTATGCATCTCTTGTTCCAGCTCACTGACTCTATTATCAGCCACTGTTACTCTGCTAGAGTGGCTTTCCCATGAGGTTTCCATTTCACCTACCAAGTTTTTCAGTCCTATTATTTCACTTTGAAGTGTTTTTATTTCTACTTTCATCTCCTTGATTATTATTCGTGGTTCGTTTGGTTTGTTCCATGGTTTCTTTGAGTTCTTTTTTTTTTTATCAATCTCCAAATTTCCTCTCTAAAATTTTTATTGAAGAGGCTATATGGGTTCTGTGCACTTGTATAGTCTGTAGAACTACCATCATCTTTCTTTAAGCATGGTGATGCTATTTCCCTATTGTGTCCTTTGTAGTGTTGTGTTTTCTAAGAATGGTGTTGGAGTTTATTGACTAGAGGATATGCATGAAAACCTCTGGGTAGGGGTCTGGAGGAAACCTCACCAAGCTCCTTTCAGCCCTCCTGCTGTTTTCTTTTATAGACTGGGCCAGGCGCTAATTGCTGGCCACTTAGAGGAGGCTGGGCACTCACCATGTTGCTATTCATTCTTCCTGCTCTTTCTCTTCTGGGCTGCAGGCTAGGTGTCCCTTGTTGCCTTGGCTGGGGGGAAGTTGAAAAATCACACAGTCGTGATCCTTGATATCCATCTGTTTCTACTATAAAAATATAAGACATACTACATAAATCAATTATCTAGATGTGCCGGTAGCACAGAGAAAAACACTTCTGTATCCCTTTGTATTTTTTATTTAGTATTTTTTATTTTTTATCTACATATGCCAGAATCTAGCATTTTCTACCTTTCTACCAGGTGTGTGATGATATCCATTAGTTTGTGATGCTTTAGAGATGATAATTTAATGGAGTACTGGTTATAGCATGCACTTTAATAAATACATGACTAATACTTTCTAAGCCTTCCTTCCCAAGAACTGCTGCTTCTAGAGACTTGGGCTCTGTTTCAGGGCTACTGCTCTTTCCTCTTCTTTTCATGTGAGTGCTTTCTAGAAATTTTGAGATAGATCATGATGAGAAAACTTTAGAACCCAAATTCTTGGAACTATGCTCTGTCCCATACATGCCTTTCTTACGCTCCTAGAAATAGCCTTTAGTGTAGCC
>PVKC010042724.1:0-11898 GCA_004027635.1 Crocidura indochinensis | reverse complement strand
TATATATATATATATATATATATATATATACATGTCTATATAACTAATAATGTAATTCTCTAACATCTCTGAGCTTCAAGGTTAGATTATATATCCAAATATGGATTGACATTTTAATTGCCATACTCAGCATCGTAAAAATGGAAAGTATGAGTTCTGAATACAGCTCCCAGATTTTTGTTTTCCTTATTTTCTTCTAAGAAATTCATAGGAAGCATTCCAGAAGTGCAGACACAATCTTAGGAATCATAACCTGTTTCTCCTTTCCTATTACTAGAAAACAATTATATTCACCTTCCAAATATATCCTGAATTCGTCAAATACCTCAGCCACACCAATGTTGTGAATATTAGGCACCTTTGTACTCTTGCCCAGAGCTATATTGTAAAAAGTTCTTGCTTTCCCTCCTCCTCTTTTACTTGTTTTAAGTCTATATGAAACTGGCCCTTAACTTTGAGAGCTACATTCAAAATTAAAAGCCAGAAAACTGTGGGCAGAACAATTGCCCATATATTTTTCTTAGTTTCAAAATCCTAAGAATAGATTGAACTCTTATAAACCTTGATTTGCAAGTGAGTTTTTCAAATTGTAGGGATAAGGGTGGGGGAGGAGGAGAAGGGCTTCTCAGTTTGGTTCAGGAGGAAATTTATTGATTATTTTGGCATACATCTGCTCCTAAATCTGTCTCTTTCTAAATATCTGCTTTTCTTGTTTATTTTTCCCCAATAAATGTTGCTTCTTATGACTAAGTAAATTGTTTAGTTTGAGGATCTGAGTCCACTATTATCTATAGATTATCTATATCTATCTATCTATCTATTATTATATTTCTGCAAACTTGCAGCTTTTTTTTGCCTGTCAGTATCTGCTATCTCCCGGGCCCCCAGTATCACCATCTCTTGATTAATTGGCCATCAAGTGACATTGGAACCTAACCTTACAATTTGGTAAGAAAGTAACAGTTGAAGTTCAGATGGTTTCAGAAATTTTAACTTCTTGGTTGACTAACAGACATTTATTTTTTTGCCCTGAGGATTTTTTGTTATGTTTGGGGTCACAAAGGCAGAAGTAACACCTGAACACTGACACCAGCTGTGCTCAGGGGACCATATGGGATGTCAGAGATGGAACCTAAGTTGATCGCGTTCAAGGCAAGCACCCTAACCACTGTACTATCGCTCCTCATCCTGGGGACTAGTTTTGCCCTCTTGTCCTGTAGCTGGCAGCCACCCACACCACACTTTATGGGCCAAAAATGCAGCTTTTGGGTAAGTGGCTCAATCATGTCTATAGGATCACTTCCTTGTTTCTAAATAGGGAAGATTTTGAAGTTTTCTCAGAAGAACTTCCTTCTTTTTTGTCTGATACCCATTTCCCAATTTTACATGGAGTAATCCACTGGCAAACACTAGTTTCAAGTTAAGAATAATTGTGGGGGGCCTGGGAGATAGCATGGAGGTAAGGCGTTTGCCTTTCATGCAAAAGGTCATCGGTTCAAATCCCGGTGCCCCATATGGTCCCCCATGCCTGCCAGGAGCAATTTCTGAGCATGGAGCCAGGAGTAACCCCTGAGCACTGCCGGGTGTGACCCAAAAACCAAAAAAAAAAAAAAAAAAAAAAAAAGAATAATTGTGGTACTTTGATTCAGAATATGTGAATCAGTTCATCTGGGGTTGGGAGTGGGGTGGCATCACACCCACTGATGCTCAGGAGTTAATCCTGGCTCTTTTGTTAGGAATCACTCCTGATAATGCTTGGGGGACTTTATGGGATGCTGATCATGAAACCCTTGTTAGCTACGTGCAAGGCAAACGGTACCAGCTATGTATCGCTCCAGTTCCTAATCGTGTCAGTTTGTGTGTTCCTCACAGTCTTTTTGTTTTGTTTTGTTTTTCGGGTCACACACATTTGACGCTCAAGGGTTATTCCTGGCTAAGTGCTCAGAAATTGCCCCTGGCTTGGGGGGAACCATATGGGACGCTGGGGGGATCGAACCGCTGTCCTTCCTTGGCTAGCGCTTGCAAGGCAGACACCTTACCTCTAGCACCACCTCACCGGCCCCAGTTTGTGTGTTGATCACTTCTGTATCTGTTATTTCTTGATAAAGCATACCAAGGAACAGAAATTCTAGTTTGAATTTCAGGCACTTCATTACTACCCTCCCCCCATATGTAGAATTCTTTTTTTTGGCGGGGCCACACCCGGTGACGCTCAGGAGTTACTCCTGGCTATTCGCTCAGAAGTCGCTCCTGGCAGACACGGGGGACCATATGGGGAACCGGGGGATTGAACCGTGGTCCGTCCTAGGTTAGCACAAGACATGGCAGGCACCTTACCTCCAGCACCACCACCCGGCCCCCACCATATGTAGAATTCTTAAAAATGAAACCTGGATGAACCTGATTAGAGTATGAAGTGGGAAACTTGTGTTTGGACTATTTGGAGTGACAAGCTGGCAAAGAATGGACTAAGTCTTTGATGCAGACCCAGGTGAGGAACTCAAGAGAGTAGTTAGCAACCTAAGGAACCTAGGAATCCCATAGTAATAAAATGGCTCCTACCATAACTTTGCAGAGTTGGAAGAGGTTAAGGATTAGATATCTTTTCGTGTGCCTATTTTTACTCATGTTATATATTATGAGCCAAAATCACTAAGTTTGCCAAGTCTGAAAATACGGAGAGTTTTATATAGTTTTACTTGTGTGACATCCAGGATCTTTTTCTTTTTTTTCTTTCTTTCTTTTTTTTTGGGGGGGGGTGGGTTTGGGTCACACCCGGCAGCACGCAGGGGCCATTTCTGGTTCAATGCTCAGAAATCACCCCCGGGAGGCTGGGGGGACCATATTGGATGCTGGGATTCCAACCACCGTCCTTCTGCATATAAAGCAAACACCTTATCTCCATGTTATTTCTCCTGCCCCCAGCATCTTTTTCTTAAAATCAGATTCATTGTGCTCAGAACTTATTTTTGGTCATGTACTAAGGGATCACTGTTGTTTGGGGAACCATATAAGATATGGGGCCAATCTTGTGCAAAGCTATATTGCCTTACTGGCTTCTTAATTTACGAAGTAAATTATGAAAGTCAAAGGTACAGATTTTGGTGGGCATGACTATAGTTTGTGATTTGAAGAACCCATGGCTTGACTAAAACTGTTAAATAGTTTAGGTCTTCTCTTGTGACCAAGTTTCAAAAAATCTAGATTCTAAATTGTGTACTTAAGTACAAATAGTGGACTGGGTTTATCATGGGGTTTATAACAATAGAAATAAGGTAAGAGATCTTGGTCTATCTATCTCCTTCTCTACTTGCCACTGCCTGACATCTCTCTTATGTGACCTTCCTAAAGGTGAAATTCAGTTTTTAAAATGCTGAAGCTCTACTAAGAGGGGCAATGAAGGCAGTCACTTAGCAAGATCTGTGTATGTAACCCAGTATATTTGGCAAGTCTCAAGAATTGAAGAATTATTCTCATAATACAGGTGTATTATTCTCATAATCCTGATGCTGATACCTGAGTACTGAGAGATAAAAACTGGATCCCTCATCCCCCAAAAGCTATTTAGCTCAATCTAAAATTCATTGATTAAAAAAAAATCACAGCACAGAAAATTAAGAGATAAAGTTTCTCTGGTATTATGGTACTTGCAAAAATAACTTACTGAGCTTGTTATTGTTGTCATTATTAGTAGAATAGGGGGTGACAAGAAAAAAATGTGCTTTAAATATATACTTTTTGTGGAGATAGGATTCTAATCTTCTTAATATATTTGTGGTTGTGAGAAGATTTGGTGAGGACCTGCATATCCAACTATCTTTAGGACATACTCCTGGATTTGTGCACATATATAACTCCTGACAACTTATACAGCCTTATACAGTGCCAAGGATTGAACCTGAGTAGGCTGAGTGCAAGGCAAGCACTTTACTGCTATACTATCTTTTCAACCCCTAATTTTTTTCTTAAGTTTTTGCTATTTACCTGCATGCTGGACTAAAAACTGTTAATTTCTAACTATACTTTTCTTAACTAACATTTCCAGTTTTTCTAGTTAACTTGACTTAAGAATTGGGGCTATCCTTTCCTAAGGATCAGGCATGTTAGAGATGGAAAGCTTGATAATGATTGAAAGAAAGTTCACTATTGTAATTATACTTGAATAAAACTTACATTTTTAAATATCTGATAACAATCAGAGAAGTTTAAAAAATAAGGAGAGCTTGTCATCAACAGATACTCTGACTGACATCTAGAAATTCATTTTTCCTCCCAGTTGTCAACTGAATTTTTCACTTAGTTGCACTTAAATATCTATTTTGTCTTCATAGAACTTTTTATTTTCCCTTCAAAAGCTGATTTATTTTCATGACTGAAACTGATTCTATTAAACAATAGGATAAAACAATTTCCGAGGTATGGAGCTTTTCAGGAAGTTTCAGCTGGGGGCAGGGAGTGGTCTCTTAGGGCTGTAGCACATGTGTCAGATTTCTGGGAATCACACATCCTTTTTATGGTATTTACACACTCCTTACAGTATTTGTGCTCAATGCATGTGGCAGCAGCATTGAACTTATGATCTCACATTTGCAATGCAAGTATTCTAAGCCACTGTGCTTTTTTTTAAACTATATGTAAGAAAAAAAATAAGAAAAACTATTTGATTTTATTTATGACTCTTCATGCACATTTCCTTTCCATTGTTGCTGTTTTGATGACCAAACACTTCATTAAGTTACTTGTATACATAAGATATATCGTGCACTGAAGATTTTAATATGGTAGTTGCACTGGGGATCTCAAATGGCATCGTATCCAGGATAATGCTAGTTTCATATAAGGTATCACTAAGGATCAAACTTTTGGGCTAGAGATGTCTTTATCAATTGAGTGCATGCTGGAGGTTTGAGTGTGATCACTAGCATCACTATTTCTATGAGCACTGCCAGGAATGAGCCTCAAATACAGGGAGTATTACAGCCTCAAATCAGGGAGTAGCCCCTGATCATAACCTCAAACAAACAAACAAAAAAAATATGCAGCCTCAAACTTGCATGGAGGATGCACTACCTCAGAACTAGCCCAGAGCCCTTGTTTCAAGATTTTTTGTTTTTGTTTTGGGACTACACCCAGCAGTATTCATGACTTACTCCTGGCTCTGAGCTCAGTGATCTTTCCTAGTGGGGCTTGGGAGACCATATGTAATGGCGGGGATCTGACCCAAATAGGCCATATTGCAAAATAAGCATCGTACACATTGTACTATCTCTCCAGTCCTGTTTCAGAAAATATTTTTTTAGTTTTTGTTTGTTTTTGGGTCACAGCAGGTGGTACTCAGGGGTTACTCCTGGGTCTGCGATCAGAAATCGCCCTTGGTAGGCACAGGGGGTCATATGGGATGCCGGGATTCGAACCACTGTCTGTCCTGGATTGGCTGTGTGCAAGAAAAACGCCCTACCGCTGTGCTATCTATTCCAGAAACTTTTTTTTTTTTTTTTGGTTTTTGGGTCTCACCTGGCAGTGCTCAGGGGTTACTCTTGGCTCCATGCTCAGAAGTTGCTCCTGGCAGGCACGGGGGACCATATGGGGCACCGGAATTCGAACTGATGACCTTTTGCATGAAAGGCAAACGCCTTACCTCCATGCTATCTCCCGGGCCCTATTCCAGAAACTTTTAAAGAAAGCGTAGTGAGTGGTGTTTGCCTTGCACATGGCTGTACTGATTGAATTCCTGCATCCCATAGGGCCCTCAAGCCTGCCAGGAATAATTTCTGAGAGCAGATTCTTCTGAGCACTGCCAGGTGTGGCCCCAAAACAAACAAAAAGGAAACTAAACAAAAAAAAAAGGGGGGGGGGACCCGGGAGATAGCATGGAGGTAAGGCGTTTGCCTTTCATGCAAAAGGTCATCGGTTCGAATCCCGGTGCCCCATATGGTCCCCCGTGCCTGCCAGGAGCAATTTCTGAGCATGGAGCCAGGAGTAACCCCTGAGCACTGCCTGGTGTGACCCAAAAAGAAACAAACAAACAAACAAAAAAACCCAAAAACACCTATGTGATTCTCTAATCAGTTAGAAAATTTTAAGACATATAATAATATAATTTTCAATCCATAATACATTTCTTTGTAATAAAGTTTGAGCTGATTATTTTTTAAAAAAATAGATAAATCTCTATGTATAAGGCTGTCACCTTCATTGTACCAGGAAGAGGGCAATGATCAAATCTCTTGATTTCTTATCAAGGGAGAAGGAAGTGCTTCAAAGCTGCCTAACAACCATAGTCTTGTTTGCTGTGCTTTTTCTGGCAATCTCCAATTAACATTCTTCCGTTCTCCACTTAATTCCTTGCCTTTAGCCAAAGATTTAATTTAAGGAAATGGCCTGAACCAGTAAGGTTCTTGAAGTTACTCATGTTGCCTGGATTCTCCCTTGCATACAGTAAGTATTAATATTATTAAACTTCTGTAGTTTTCTCCTGATAACCTACTTTTTACTGTAGGTCCATCTCTACCAAGTATCCACAAAAACTGAAAGGAAAATGATTTTTCCTACTGTACTATCATCACTATATTATTATCATATCTAAAAACAAGTGATGGTACTTTAATATTGTTCATATTATCTGAGGAATTTGCTGTTTATATTTTCTTTCATAAAATTGGAAAAAATAATTCCATAAATTGTAAATGACCAAATATCCACGTTTGTTTAAGAGAGGAGAATAATTTCCTATTACACCTATGGATTCCTCTGCAGCTGATCAAGATCTCAAGTTATGGGATTCCCGACCTCTGTGAACCATTTCTCAAACTCCGCAAGACCATAAGATGGGATGAAACTGTGCTCTGGATTCTACACCCTCCAACTCTCTTAAAAGACTTAAAGGGAATTTCTATATTTCTTTTGTATGTTTCTATAGATGCATTTCCTTAACAGTTATGATTCTTAGTGTCTATTTCCATGTGTAAAGGTAACTTCCCCCATCCCTGCTGAGGTTCTGCTTAGTAGGAAATTATTGTACAAAAGTCATGGTTGGGTTATAAGTCTAGGTAAAAATCAGGTTCTAGAGATTGTTTAGTTGTTTGGGTTTTTTTTTTTTTACCCTCATATGCACCAGGAGTATCACAGGGTATTGTTTCTTATTGCATAATCACACTAAAATGGGGAAATATTACATATAGAAAGAAGTTCTTATCTTTTAGGGATAGGAATTCATAAATTTTATAGAGCAGGGCTGCCTTTCACCCTGAACATTTGTCATGGAGACTTGATTTAGGCCTCATCTGCCATCCAACCCCCAAATCTCAGATCCCAACGTTGGTACCTGCACAGTTTATGGCACCAGCACCAGGAATCATAGGTGACAAGGAAACAGCAACAACTTGATCTACAGACAGGTTGCCCTACCTCATCCCCCAAATGCGAACTGTGAGTTGAAATCAGAATACGCTCCATCTTAAGATCTGTGCAAGAACCAAGATCTCTAACTACACAAGACTGACTACAACAACCACGACTAAGCAGAATTTGTCCTGGAACCATAAAGAAGACTTTATCCTAGGCTTTATCCTAGAACCTTTGTAAAAATCAAGATTGCTAACCACAGGAGACTAACTTTGCAACAGTGACTGAGCAGAACTTTCTCTGGGACCATAAAGAGAGACATTGGGGTTAGACAATCAGCAAGCCTGGTGCCTGTAGTCAGTCTTTTGACAGTTTGCTACATGGATGGAGATCCCTGTATCTCTTAGGCCAATGGAATTTCCATTCTAATTTCCCCAACATTTGCTGTTCCTACTTAAAAAAAAAAGTCCATGTCCCTCCTTTTCTTTTCTTTTATTAATTTTACTTATATTCTAGATATGGGCTCCCGTCTTTTTCATAGAACCATAGAACGTGAGTCATTTTTACTTGTCTCATATTTCTATGTTTCCTACAAATTGAGATAAGAAAAAAAAAAGTGGATTGGGCTTGAGGGCCAAGCGGTCTCAAGAGCATTTACTGGTTAAAAGTTTTTTTTAAAAGATAAAATTAATTTATTTGCCATCACAATGCCCTGAGCAACTGGGGCCCCATGGTCCAGTCAGCAGCAAGCCCTGCAACCATGCATAGGGTGTACAGTTCCCTAAATGCCTAGTTTGGAGCTGCCTGCAGTCACCTCCTTCCTGATCTAAATACCCACTCCAAAGTCAACAGCAATAGAATCAAGACACCCAAACTGAAACAAGCTAAACAGAAAATGGACCTGTTACACTAGTAGTCCTAGGAGCTAAGGGTGGAGGTATGGGATACATGCGGGAAACTAGGGTGGAGGGAGGTCAACACTGGTGGTGGGAATGGTCCTAATTCATTGTTACTAGATGCCTGAAATACAACTGTGAAAGACTTATAATTCACAATGGTCTACATTAAAATTTAAATTTTAAAAATTAAATTTAAAAAAACCTAATACATTAAAAAAAAAGAGATCAAGTTATAGGGGTCAGAAATAGTTTAGCAGGTAGGGCACTTACCTTGCACATGATCCACAAAGTTTCAATCTTTAGCATCTCATATGGTCCTCTGAACACCACCATTTATTACTGAGTGCAGAGCCAAGAGTAACACCTGAGCACTGCAGGGTGTGGCTCAAAATCTAAAATCCAAAAGAAAAAATTTTTAAAAAGAAGGCAAATATCACAAATGTGACAAATTTCTACTACTGAAAGATGGCACAAAACTCCATACAAAATATTGGTCAAATGAAAAAGTAAGGAATAGCATGGTTTCTGGAAATTCAGGCAAAGATAAAGGGCCCTACAATAAGGAGAGGATGACTCAGAGGACAAGAAGAGATGCTTTCTAACTGCACTTGTCCTTCCATAGTGATATTTGTTTCTGATAACTTCTAATAAAAGCCTAAATCTGGATAGCAAGCCAATTTAAAAAAAAATTTTTTATTTTGGTCTTTGGATCACACCCAACAGTGCTCAGGGTTTACTCCTGGCTCTATGCTCAGAAACTGCTCCTGGCAGGCTCAGGGGACCATATGGGATGCCAGGTTTCGAACCACCATCCTTCTGCATGCAAGGCAAACGTCCTACCTCTATGCTATCTCTCTGGCCCCTAATTTAAAAAAAATTATTAAATCGCCATGAGATGCAGGGTTACAAACTTGTTGATAGTTGGATTTCAGTCATAACAATCTTCCAACACCCCTCCCTTCACCAGTGTTAATTTCTGGCCAACAATATCCTTCTCATTCCTATCTCATCCCCGACTTCTAACCTAGCCTGTCTTTTTGGTAGACATTTTCAATATCCTTCTCACTCATTCTCACTCACTCACTCACTCACTCACTCACTCACTCACTCACTCACTCTCCTTTTTAGGCTTCGTGGTGGCAAACCAACGTTTATTGTTCAAGGCAGTACAGGTGGTGGTAAAAAAAATGTGTGAGCCTGAGGGCCTTAATTTATATCAGTTCAAAATAATCTACATGTTAAAGTAACTCGTTTTGGGAAGGTCTATTTAGAACATTTTTGGGCCACACCCAGTGATGCTCTGGGGTTTCTCCTGGCTATGTGCTCAGAAGTTGCTCCTGGAAGGCACGGGGACCATATGGGAACCGGGGGATCGAACCGTGGTCCGTCCTAGGCAAGGCAGCAGGCACCTTACCTCCTGCGCCACCTCCCGGCTCCCTATTTAGAACATTTTAGTGATGTCTTTTAGCTTATTCAGATAATTCTGCCCTTTCCCCTTACTAAATTGTGACTCCCCAAATTATGACATGAAATATTTTTTAGAATATTTTAGTATTTATCATTTTTTGCTACAAGTAAACTCTTTGAAAGGAGCCTCCATCTATTCCTCAATTCATTCATTCTCCAGTACCTATATCTGTGGGCGACAAAGGCAGGCACTTCCTAGATATTAGTATTAATATAAACAAACACTTTGGGTAATACCAGTATCTTATCCATGATACCAAAGCCATCCTAGAAGTTATGAATACTTAGTGACAAAGAAATCACATTCTTTAGTAAAAAAAATTTTTTTTCTTGGGCAGAAGGATAGCTCAATCAACTGGAGTGATAGCTCAGTATACTGGAGTCTCAGGTTTGTTCTTGGGCATTCCATGGTCCTTCAAGCAGTCAGGATCAATTCCAAAAAAATGAGTAGCACCTAAGTACTAACACTGACGCTTGTCAATACTTAGCAGTAAAGACGAGTTACTTTAACATGTAGATTATTTTGAACTGATATAAATTAAGGCCCTCAGGATCACACATTTTTTTTACCACCACCTGTACTGCCTTGAACAATAAAAATTGGTTTGCTACCATGAAGCCTAAAACAAACAAAACAAGGAAAATGTTTGGTTTTAGATTTAATACTCACAACTCATTTTAAAAACACTAATGTAGCTGCAGAAATGGAGATTTAGGACATGCTTTGTGTAGTTGCCAGCCATAGTTCAATCCCTTTCATCATAGAATCTCCTGAGATTTATAGGGCGGCACCTAAGGTTGTAGTCCCTCCAATCAAGGACCTTTTGGTCAAGTATCACTGAGAATAGTCCCAGGGATTTCTAGGCATCAATCAGAAACCCCCTTACCCCACCTCCCAAACATTTTCTGCCAGTGTTATTAGCAGTACTTACCTAAGTTACCATTTGGTAGCAGCTCTTATGGGGCAGTTAGTGCAGGTCTGGGTTTGGATCTGCCCTCCTTTTTTTGTAATGGGGTAAATTAATTTGATAATGTATGAATGTTAACACAGAAATTATTCCATTTTAGTATCAATATAATAGAGACAATAGTGGTGCTCAGGGGTTACTATGTGGTCAGAAATCGCTCCTAGATCAAGGGGACCATATGAGACGGTGGGAGGATCAAACCAAGGTCTGTCCTAGATGGACTACATGCAAGGCAAATGCCCTACCACTGTGCTATCGTTCTGGCCCCAAGGAGATGTATTTTCAGAGCAGCATTAGGAAGCAATAAATTTCTTTTTTTTATAATGCTTTAGCCCCCACTGTTTATGATCAATCTTCTCCATAAAACTTCTACTTCTTTCCCCTCTTGAACATATAGAACATCATTTTACTGAAATATATTTTAGTATATATTTCAAAAGGTGGAATTGTTTTTGAAAGCATAACTAGGATTCCTCTTTGTGTTGCTGGAACTTCTTTCCACTATCATGTGGATGCCAAATTCAAAATTCCTAGTAGGAATCTGAGGATCATATTATTATTGTAGTAGGAAATTTATGGGAGACTTTAAAGAGAGGAATGACATAATTTTATATTTTTTCAGAAGGAATACTGTTGACTTCATTATGTAAAATGGATTTGTAGAAGGGAGTGACAATTGGGGAGTAAGATACTGAGCACTATAGTTCAAAAGGTTTCACCAAGGCCAGATGAAAGTGTGGATATTGCTAAAGCAGAGCTGATTCTAGAGCCATTTTGAATTTGGCTTTCACCTTCAGGAGTGATCCCTGAACACAGATCCAAGAATAATCCTGAGCATAGAGCCTGGAGAACCATTGGGTCTAACCTAAAGACTAAAAAAATAATCAAGGTTGGGGGAGGGACAATGAAGGCAGTTAAATAGATTAAACACTTTATTTTTCCAAATCACACCAGTCTTACAATTTGGCTTATATCAGAATGTTAGTTTGTTTGAAATATATAAAAAAAACTATGTGATTAGAGACTCTGCTGAGCCCCCTGAAGCTCGGCAGACTTTTGGGGGCTTCCCCCAGCTGGCCTCAACTTGGGAACTTTGCTATTCTTTGACCTTCGTCCCCTGACGGCCTGCCTCGGCTGAGGTGAGTGCTTCAGGGTCGTAGTTGCGGATAAAGCTGACTCTGTTGGGCCCCTTGTGCTTGGCCGACATTTTGGGCCTAGCC
>PVKC010042723.1:0-11902 GCA_004027635.1 Crocidura indochinensis | reverse complement strand
AAACTGAGCATTGCAGGGGTGGGTGGGGGTGGGGAAGCCAGACTTTGCAATTCCTCCAGAAACCAAATCCAACGCCACCACCTGGGCCGGTAATAAAACGCTATCGGATAAACGGAGCTTGTGTAAACTAATCCTACCTCCCACTCAGTCTTAACTTGAGGAATGAGCGCGGGTAGGGTAAGATACCCGCTTGGAATCGCTGGCTCGGGCTCTGCTCGCCGCGCGCCTTTCTCCGATCACTGCCCGTGACCCCACCCTCCCTGACTGGTAGCCAGAAAGCGATTGCTAATCAGATACTTCCCCAGACAGTCCATTAGACCAGACGCCCCTCAAGTGCAAGAGGAAGAACCGGGGGCAATTAGCAGGCAGATTCCCAATGATGACGAGGAAAACACACTCTCCTCTGGCTTAGAGCGCCCCAGTCCCCGTCTCTGGGTGGCCCACGGGGGGCCTCCGGCTCTCCCCACTGGCTCTCCTTGGTAATCGATGTCTCATTCAAGACCAAGGTCAGGTTATCAATCTTGGTTATAGATGCCCTGGGCCCAGGCGTCTGGAGTCTCCACCGCCGCAGAGAAATGTCTGGAGACAAGAGCTCCCCGGGGAAGGATGGCTGGCCCGGCGGCTGCTGCAAGGTAAGGCTGCCCAGAGCAGGCTGGCCAGCGACTTCCGGGAGGGGTGGGGGAGAGGTGCCTTTAGGCAGTGCCGGCCCAGGCCCCTACTTAGGGTCCAGCTGTGGGGGTGCACAAGCAGGTCTTTGCAGGCTTCCCAGAAAGCACTTTGCAAAGTGACTGGCCAGTCCCTGCCTCCCTTGCTTTTCTGCTTGGGGAGATAAGGCTGCATCCAGCACCCTGGGATGGGTCGGGGACTGTGGGTTGTGCTGAAGCCGGTTGACCAGCAAAGGGGACTTTACTTTCCCTCTGGTCTTTCTACCCTCAGGACACCCATCATGTTGTCTGTCCTTCCTGTCTGGCTCTGCTCCCAATGGCCTTGCAAGACTTTCTGTAACTCTCTTTTATTTGGAGGGGGCAGCCTGACCTCAGCAGGAGGGGCCTCCCAAGAGGACAGAGGAGTAAGCCTAGTGGGGTGCTCCGAGACCCCAATCTATTAGGTACAGCTGGGCCCTACGCAAGGCTGGGTTTGGGAGCACCTAGACTTCTGCATCACGTGCTATTTCCTTGACCACATCAAATAACCAAGAAGAAGCCCAGGAGGGGGTTCTAGAAACTTCTCTGCCAGATTTGCCTGTTATCTCCACCCCTTTTGTTCCCACTTGTACCCAGGTCATGCCATGCACAGACACACACACGCTCACATACTCACTTGCACACACCACTCTCGGGCCTGCCACGGGCTTCGGACGCAGTTGGGGATCAACCTGCTTTGTCTCCTGAAAGCAGTCAACTTGATTTCTCTCTGTTGGTGGTCTGGGCCCTGATTTCTGCACAGAAAGGCCCTGAACCCCAAATATTCGTCTCCCCATTGCCAAAATCTTGATGCACCCATGAATTCCTGGAACAAAAGTACATCAGGTTGAGAGTTACCAGGCTTGTTGGCATGAGGAAGGTCTGTTAGAGATGTAACACACATATCAAGTCCAGGGACATGGCCCAGGAGAACAAATTTGTGGAGTGACCCTGTCTCTTGAGGGTTATTGATGGGGCTGGGCACCAAGTCCCTCAGACTCTCTGAGCCTGGCACCCAGAAGTTCCTCAATCAATATTTGCTAGAGAAAGAAAGAAAGAAATAGAGGCAGCAGTTGTTTCTGAAAGGCAATTTGGGAACGGGCCACAGGGAGCAGCTGGTTGGGAAAAGCTGAGTAGGAGCTGGGTTGAGCAACTGAGAGGCTTCGTCAAACATAGAGGAGCTCAAACATCGAGGAGCTCTCAGCCTCGGCCAACTCATATGCATTGAGGTATCAGTTGGGGTATAGGGGCGCCACAGCAGGTCTTGTGGTGGAATGCAGTTGACTGACATGGCATCATCACGGGGTTCTTATGGAAGTACATGATCTATGCAGGAGGCGCTCTCCACATGGCCTTGTGGATTTTCTCACGTGAACCCCACAACACGCAACGGGGTGTGAAATGACACGTCCTGGGCAAACTGTCTGGCATCAGACTTTGAACCCACATCTGAGCTCATGGTTGGGGTACAGTGCAAAACCCTTCCGCTTAAGCATTTACCAGTCAATCAAGGGGTCGTGGCGCAGCGAGGGGAACCCTCGCACCAGGTCGCACTCGTGATGATCACATAGATACTAGATCTCCAGCGGCCGACTCCATGTGTCCCTTTAGACAAACTGCCAGCCTCGCCCTAGCCAGCCTATGCCTGTCTGCTCCCACCTCCTGGGCTCCCAGCCAGTGAACCCACTTAAGCTTGAGGCTAGGCCTCCTCTCGCATGCTTTTCCCTGACCCCAGATACCCTCCACCCTCCGTCTTGTCGGCACCGCCGCCGTGAAATCATCCCTTGTGAAATCTTTTGCTTAGAGAAAGGGCGATGAAATCTCACTTCTTTGCTTAGCTCTGCCATGCTCAGCCTCTGGCCTCAAGTCGCCTCTGATCCTCCAGATAAGTGGCAGCAGGCCTCGTGCTTGAGTTCGGAACCTAATCCTTTTTTCTCTCCCACTTGTTGGGGTCTTTGTCCCAGCAAAATTATGAGCTTCCGAGGGCAAGAAGCTGGCCTGCTGCTCTGGGCTTCCTCCTAAAACCTGACTGAAGGCCTTGGGAGAAGGGAGCTGGCTTCTGGGCTTTGTGGGCCACATCCTTGTTTGCACACTTTGGCCTCTGGCCTTCTCTCTCTCTCTCTCTCTCTCTCTCTCTCTCTCTCTCTCTCTCTCTCTCTCTCTCTCTCTCTCCATCCCCACCCTCAGGTCTCTACTAGACCTTCAGTTTGCCCTCTTCCTCACAAATGCCTTTGCCTTTGTATTTGCTGTTTGCTTCAATTAGCACTAATAGAACAACACTTTGCACCTTTACAGGAGCTTTCCTTGGAGTGCTCCAAAGCTCTTCATAGGAAAGTATTAATTATTCCCATTTTACAGGCAGGAAACCTGAGGCCAAGCACCACAGTGAGTCAGTGTCAACATCAGGACACGCTTTTCTGTTTCCTTCATGGTCTGTTATAATCACTGGTACTTGCTACCCGCCTCAGTTAGGGTGAAATGTTGACCGAAAGCCATACCCTGGGACTTGACCCTCATTTTTATTTGAAAGCATTTCTGCTATTTTCCTACATAGCCCAGAGGGAGCACGGTGTATGCAGGAATGGCAGGAAATATCCCATTCAACTGGTCCCATCCTGAGTTCTGTCATTTTGTATTTTTCTTTTCTTTCTTACTTTTTTCTTCCTCCTCTCATTCCTCCCTTTTCTATTTCTTTTCCTCTTTCCTCCTTTTCTTTCTCTTCCCTTTCACCTTCTTTTCTTCCTCCCTCCCTCTTTTCCTCCCTTCCTTCCTTTTCTTCCTTCCTTCCTTCCTTCTTTCTTTCTTTCTTTCTTTCTTTCTTTCTTTCTTTCTTTCTTTCTTTCTTTCTTTCTTTCTTTCTTTCTTTCTTTCTTTCTTTCTTTCTTTCTTTCTGTTTAGGATCACATCCAGCAATGCACAGGACAGGACACCTGACTCTGCATTTAGGGACCACTCCAGGCAGGCTCGGGAGACCATATAGGGTGCCAGGATCAAACTCTAGTCAGCCACAGGACAGGCAAATATCCTCCCTGCTGTACTAGTGCTCTGACCTGGTTCTCTTCATTTCACACTTGACTTCACACCCACAGCCAGGGGCCTGTTTTCCTCGAGTAGATCCCACATTCCCCTGGGGCCACTGTTCAGTTTATTAAATGCAATTTTTCATGGTTACACAATATTTCATCATTTGGTAATGATTCCTGCCTTGCTGCACCTTGAGGTAGCTTGGACTTGTTCTTTTTGGGTCTGTTGTTACCAGAAGGACCTCCGCGGTGAAGAGATAGATTCCTGGTTCATTCTCTCTTTTGACATTTTTTGCTTCTGGCATTACACAGTGCCTCAGGCCTACTTTCTGGGTTCTCACTGCCGGGCTGACACAGGCCCTTGTGTCGATACATGGTGAAGTTCTGCTAGTTTCTAAGACCTTGGGAATTTGTTAAATAGGTTCTCTCAAAAACTGACACCAGATCCCAAACGGAAAGTGAATAAAGCTGGAGGGAATGACTAAAGTTTTCTGCTTCTCTCTGTAAATACCAGCTTTCCTATCTCAAGGATTCAATGAACCACACTTAATAGTGGGCTGTGGCAGGGTGGCCCGGTCTAGAGTCTTTCAGTGCTTATGACAAAAGAAAATCCACCTACACTTCTTGAGAACAAATCTTCAGTTTCTATAGTACCCCCACTGTCCTGATGTGTCAGGAAAGAAATGATGTGGAAGAAGAAACTCACTTTTTTGCTGCATGTTGGGAAGTCTTAAAACTCTCTCTCTCTCAGGTCAGAGAGATAGCATGGAAATAAGGCGTTTGCCTTGCATGCAGAAGGACAGTGGTTTGAATCCTGGCATCCCATATGGTCCCCCACACCTGCCAGGAGTGATTTATGAGTGTAGAGCCAGGAGTAACCCCTGAGTGCTGCCAGGTGTGACCCAAAAACCAAAACCAAAACCAAAACCAACTTCTCTCTCTCTCTCTGTCTCTCTCTCTCTCTCCCTCTCTGTCTCTCGCTCTCTCTCTCATACACACACTCCTGTCTCTTTTAAAAAACAAAAACATCTTTTAAAAACTTATATCTGAAGCCGAATAAATAGTGCCTTGCACATGGCCAACCTGGGTTCGATCCATGGCATCCAATGTGGTTCCCTGAGAACCACTAGGAGGCATTCCTGAGTGCAGAGCTGAAAGTAACTGCCAAGCACTGCTGGGTATGACCCCAAAACCAAAACAAGCAAACAACCAAAAAAAAAAACACCAAAAAAAAAAACAAAACCCTCCAACCCCTCATATATACATACAAACCACCCCCCCAAAAAATAATAAAACAAAAAAGAACTAAAACAAACCTAAAAATCTTACATCTTATTATATTTCCTATTCCCCGTTGCCATTGCAGAACATTGAAAATAGTGGGGCCAGACTGATAGCACTGCAGTAGGGAACTTGCCTTGCAAGTGACTGACCTGGGTTCGATCCCTGGCAATCCTAAGCACCATTGGGAGTAATTCCTGGCTATAGACACAGAGTTACCCTGGAGCATTGACTTGTATGACCTCCAAACCAATAACATAAAATAAAATAAACTAGTGAATGGCAAACTGATAATGCAAGGAACCATATTCACAATGAAAGGTCAATATATGATGCACAGAATCTTGTGCTCCCAGGAGGCAAGAAAAGGCATCAGTATCAGGCCTTAGCACAGGAGTTGAACTTTACATCCAGAGAGATAATGATAATAATATTTATATAGTACTTTACATATTTCAAGCCCTTTCAGGCTCCTGCTGCAGAACAGTATTAATTTCTAGTGATTCAGCATGACATCAGCGAGAGTCATGGAGAAAGGCACTGCTTTCAGGAGTGGCCAGGAAGTGTGTCATCTGCCAGCTACGTGGGCATTTGGTGATGAGGAGACATGGGGTGGGGGGGAGTGTGGAACTTTCAAGAACAGTTAGAGGAGAAAATAAATTTTGGGGGGAGGAATTTTGGGTCACACTGGCACCGCTCAGGGGTTACTCCTGTCTGCACTCAGGCGGACTTGGGGACCATGTGGGATGCTGGGGAACGAACCTGGCTCAGCTGCGTTCAAGTCAAACACCCTCCCCATTATGCTATTGATCAGGCCCTGAGAAGATAGATTATCTTTTTTGGGGGGGTGGGTCACAACCGGTGGTTCAGGGGTTACTCCTGGCTCTCTGCACTCAGAAATTGCTACTGGCAGACATAGGGGACCATATGGTATGCCAGGATTCAAACCACCATTCGTCCTCATATCGGCTATTTACAAGGCAAATGCTGTACTATCTCTCTGGCCCTCAAAGATAGATTCTTAATGAGACAGAAGTGTGGCCTCAAAGGGGCTGGTGAAACAGTGCTAGGGAACAAAGTGGTGAGGGGTGAAGAGAGAAGCTCCGGGTCCATCTCTGAGGTTTGGAATTTACAGATCGCTGAGTCCATGAAGCAAGATGCAGTAGCTGCATTTGTCTGGTTCAACTGTGAGCTGCCTTGTGTTAGGCAGGCCAAGGAGAAGAGAAGGAAGAGAGCATAATCATTTGAGGGGTGCAGACAGATCCCTAGAAGTAGGGGCAGCCACATGTGCAGCCCACAAGTGGAAGCCAAATGGAGCAGCGTGGGGGAGGCCCAGAAGCGAAGTCTTTGAAAAATCCCATAAAGGGTCCCTGAGCCTGAGTGAATCTTTCACCAGGGCCAAGTTGAGAGGGTGGGGAATAGGAATCTAGTGTTTAGAAATCATTATAGTTTGTTCTTACAAGTTTGGCAGGTTCTTGGTACAATTATATAACTATACACACACATACATTTGGCGAATAGAGATGAATTATGTCCTATGCATGTAATTACATGTAGCAAAATGTGGACTTTTATTCCGTGGGTATTTACATAGTGCAGTGAATAGTGTACTTAGAAATAATTAACATAAAGTATTATTTAAAAAACAAAACAATTAAAAGTAGTTGAGTTTGCTTGAGCTCCAAAGGGTGTGTGTGTGTGGGGGGGCAAAATATTCTGCAATCTTTCTTTCATTTAGTCCAGGAGTCTATGCCAAATCATTCTGGACGGCAGTCACCGCAGACAAAAGGAAGAGAACGTAATTTCCCTCTGTGATTCTTGATCTTTTGATTTGAGGAAAAGGCCTTTGCCATTTCAAAGTGTCTTAAAACTTCTGTCTGGCCTTGGGTATTTTTAAATTAAAAACATAGACAAATTCAGACAGCTGGAATGAATACCTTGATATAATTTGCAGCTTTGACAGCTGTAACATTAAGAGTCCTGTCTTTTTGTTTTGGGGGGGGGCACCTGGCAGAGCTCAGGGGTTACTGCTGGTTCTGCACTCAGAAATCACTTCTGGTAGATTCGGGGGACCATATGGAATGCCGGGGATCAAACTGGGGTCTATGGGGCCGGAGAGATAGCATGGAGGTAAGGCGTTTGCCTTTCATTGGTTTGAATCCCGGCATCCCATATGGTCCCCCGAGCCTGCCAGGATCGATTTCTGAGGGTGGAGCCAGGAGTAACCCCTGAGCACTGCTGGGTGTGACCCAAAAACCAAGAAAAAACAAAACAGGGGCCTGAGATATAGCACAGTGGCATTTGCCTTGCAAGCAGATCCAGGACCTAAGGTGGTTGGTTCGAATCCCAGCGTCCCATATGGTCCCCCGTGCCTGCCAGGAGCGATTTCTGAGCATAGAGCCAGAAAGAACCCATGAGCACCGCCGGGTGTGGCCCCCCCCAAAACAAAGAAAAAAACTGGGGTCTGTCCCAGGTTGGCAGCGTGCAAGGCAAATGCCCTACCTCTGTACTATCACTCCGGCCCCGAGAGTCTTGTCTTTACCAAGCTTCACAAAGCGATTATGTTTTATTAGTGACTAAAGCCAAGGTGGGATCATTTAGCTTTAAGTATTGTCTCTAGTTATTTCTTTCTTACTTATTTATTTTGTATTGGAGCCACAGTTGGTCAGGTCTACTCCTGACTCTAAACTCAGTGATTATTCTGGTGATGTCAGGGATTGAACTCAGGTCGGCTGTGTGCAAGGCAAACACCCTGCCCACTGTATTATTGCTTTGGCCTTAAATAAGGGGTGATGTTTCTTGCTGCAAGTTATTCAACTCCTGTTTAATATAGATTAAAATATTAGGAAAATGCTTCTAGGCCTTAGAATGCTTCTCTTCGGTTCTCCTTTTAAACCAATCAAATAGGACAGGAGAATTCTGATTTTTTTTTTTTTGGGTTTTGGGTCACACCCGGCAGTTTCAGGGGTTACTCCTGGCTCCATGCTCAGAAATTGCTCCTGGCAGGCACGGGGGACCATATGGGGCACCGGGATTTGAACCGATGACCTTTTTGCATGAAAGGCAAACGCCTTACCTCCATGCTATCTCCCGGGCCCCTTATTTTTTATAGTCTTGGAATTGAGTTAAAAAAAAAAACTTGAGAATATTTTCCAACTTTTTCTGGCGATAAAGTTTCTAGATGAAACTTAATTTTGTGTGTTCATTATAAATGAGATGGCAGAACATAAAGACTCTTTGTAAGAGACAGAGGATGGCTTTTCTCTTATATATAATGCTGTACATTGTAAGACATTTTTCAGTGTGGAAGCAATTCTTGATAGTCCTTTAAGAAATTAGGTTAAGTGTATTCGAACAATGACTACATTAGAATCTTTAAAAAACAACCAAATGTATTTTCATTTCTCGGGGCAACCAATGGGAGAACCATTCACCAATAATCAACCCCCAGGGTATTTCAGAGCGTTTGCCAATTTTCTCTGACATTCATTAGTATTCTCCCATTTCTAATAGAGCCTCTGAGTTTTGCTTTGGTAGAATAAAATGGTTGGAAGAAATTTAAGGCCTTCCTGGCCTATATTAGTTATTTTGGAGCTTTAGAAATACAATGCTTGGGGCCGAAGAGATAGCATGGAGGTAGAGTGTTTGCCTTTCATGCAGAAGGATGGTGGTTTGAATCCCGGCATCCCATATGGTCCCCTGAGCCTGCCAGGAGTGATTTCTGAGTGTAGAGCCAGGAGTAACCTCTGAGCGCTGCCGGGTGTGACCCCCCTCCAAAAACAAAACAAAACAAAACAAAAAAAAAAACAAAAACCAAACAAACAAAATACAAAAACAAATACAAAAGCCAAAAAAGAAAAATTCATGGAAACTCTTCCCCAAATCATCATCTTTTGGGCCAGTCTCTCCAACCTGGGTCCAAAGCATTAGTACATTATGAGGGTGTTTGCCTGGCATATAGGCAACCTGGGTTTTACTTGTATCTCATTTCTCCAGCACCCCAAGCCATGCTACGAGTAATTCCTGAGCACAAAGCTCTAAGTATCTGTGACTTTGGTCCCTAAAAAATCCAAACCTAAAAAAGCAAACTAAACCAAACCAAAATAATTATACCAACAACAATGGTAATAAGTGAGATAAATAGAATGCCTGTCTCAAATACAGGCAGGGGACTTGGGGAGGAGGAAGTTAGAGGCATTGGTGGTGGGAATGTTGCACTGGTGAAGGGGCTGTTGTTTTTTTTATGACTGAAACCAAACATGTTTGTAATCATGGTGCTTAAATAAAGATATTATTATTAAAAAAAATACTTGAGAATTGTATCAAAAATACCCCACGAAAAAACCCCAAATTGTGTACTTTCTGTGCTGAAAGCTTGGACAGTCAATTATTCATATACTTGGGAACTAATGACTTTCTTTTCTTAGAAAGAGAATCTGAAGGTCACAAAGGGAAAATAACACTTCATTTTATTTCATTTCATTATTATTTTACTAACACCATACCCAGTGGTGCTCCCGGCTTATTCCTCCACCACTCCTGGTGGTGCTCAGGGGACCACAGAGAGGATGTGGGGTCTGAATCTGTCTTGGTCCTGCTTGGTCCTGTCTCTGGGCCACTGTGTTGTTTTTCTTATGTTGAGAATGTCCATTTCCGGTTTGTTCTGTGGTGGGCCCCAGATCCTGAATCCCCTGCAATTTTTCAAATATTGGTTCTGGGAGGTGCTGCTGGCGATGTGATTCTAAACCTTTTTGTTTCCTGAATACTTAATATAGCACACAGTTTAGGGCAGCCACAATATTCAGGCTATCTCAATACCTCCTGACCTACAGTGGTAATGCAGAGTCAGTGGTATGGGGAGGGGGCGTGTGGAAGAATTGAAATAGCTTTTAGAAATCAAACATTTTGTTCTTATTTTATTTCTATGCTCAAGGAAAGGAAAATGTACTTTATTGGGGCAGGAGTGCTAGCACAGTTGGGAAGGTGTTTGCTTTGCACAGGGTCAACCCAGGATCGATCTCTGACATCCCATATAGTCCCCTGATGCTGCTCATAGTGGTAACTCCTGAACACTGTCGGGTGTGGCTCCCAAATAAAACAAGACCGAAAATAAAGGAAGGAAAGAAAAAAATGAAAAGAAAATGTACTTTGATGGCCCACAAAGTGACTTAAGGAACTGTTTCAGGAGTCCTCCATACATGCTGAATGCAGGATGTGACCCCCCCAAAATAAAAACTTAGAAAGGACTCCTTTCTAAGGAGGTACTGCAGTGTGACCCTAAAACAAATAAAATAATAAAAGAAAATGTACTTTCAAAGGTTTTTTTTTAGGTTGTTGCTCTTATTTCAGTCAGCCAGCTTTTGATCTGTGGTTTATCTTGAATGCTTTTCGAATGAAAGAAGAAAGAAAAAGAAAAGAGAAAGGAAGAAAGAAAGAAAGAAAGGAAGGAAGGAAGGAAGGAAGAAAAAGGAAAGAAAGGAAGGAAGAAAGGAAGAAAAGAAAGAAAGAAAGAAGAAAGGAAGGAAGAAAGAAAAAGTAAAGAAAGGAAGGAAGAAAAGAAAGAAGAAAGGAAGGAAGAAAGAAAAAGAAAGAAAGAAAGAAAGAAAGAAAGAGAGAAAGAAAGAAAGAAGAAAAACTAACAACAATTCAACATTTTGTAGCGCTGACAAATTTTATTCTGAACTTTTTCTTTCCCCGGGGAGAGTAACCTTGTAGAACTTTAGTAGAAGAAATCGAACTTTTTATGTAACTAGAGCTTAACCTCCAGGTCAATCTATGGAGTGTTTCTCTTCCAAGTCAACTTAGCATGTAAATGTAACCAGAAATGTAACAAGGGGTATTTAATACTCATCATATTCATTTCTCAAGTCACTGCTGTGGATTCAGAACCCTGAATTCCAACCAGATGTATTTCCGGAGTATTACACAGGTCATATAGATTTCGCTTTTTGGGTTCAGACCCTGGGGATCGACAGGATAATTCGATTGAGAACATCTGTACAAAATCCAAACCATTTCCCTGATCCTTCCTCGAGGCTTCCCCACGGGAGGGATTTTTGCAAAGCCCCGTTGCATTCTATTTGTCTAGCCACCTTGAGGGCAATTCTCGGGTCTCAAACAGGAGTGGCGAGCTCAGTGCTGGCTAGGAGAGGACCCAGACGTTAGCGGGGTCATTTTCGTAGCCACTGCAACAGCCCAGAGGGTCGACGACTCCGTGGGGGCAGGGCGTGACCAGACGCCGGGTCCAGGGCGCTCCGGGGGCAAGTGCGCAGCGACCCGGGGACGCGAGTGTTGGGGCGCCGCTGCCCTCTACCGGGCAGCGCGGTGGGAGCCGGCTCCGGCGCCCCACTGGAGGCTGGGTCGAGTGACCCGAGGTCGGGCTAAGTGGCGGGGGCCTTAGGGGTGCTTCGCCCCCCCGCCGAGGTCCTAGCCTCGGCGTACCTCTCACTCTCCAGGCACCCTCGGGCGCACTCAACTGTCTGTTGCCCCTTTCGTTAGTTCAGGGGACTCCGAGGGAAACTTTCCAGGCTCGGGGAAACCCCCCCGCCGGTCGTGCGGAACGTCCGAGGCTTCTGGGGGACACGCGTGTCTTTCTTCTCGGCTCGGGCAGGATCTTTTGCAGTCTTTGCCTTCCCAAACACCCCAATGCACTCCAGCGGTCCGCGCGCGAAGCCCTCGAAGTCAGTTGCAAAAGCAATTACCATCCGCTCACACGTCTTATTTTGTATTCTATACAGATTTTATTTACATCTAATTGTCAAGATTAAGGAATTGGGGGATTTGTTTTCCCTAATTACACGTTCAATGAAGTGCGGGAGAGCGCGCGGACAGTTTTCCTACTGGAGCGCAAACGCGCACGTGGGTAGCCAACGCGCGCGGCCGAGCCCCGAGCGGAGCGTTTGTTTCCAGGGTGCC
>PVKC010042722.1:0-11887 GCA_004027635.1 Crocidura indochinensis | reverse complement strand
GGTCATGAAAACTAGATTACTATTGATGATCATGATGTTTGTTATACAGAAATCAAATGCTAACATTGTCCTCCCAAAACTTATCTCTATATTACAAATCAAAACTCACCTCAAAATCAAGTTCGATAGGAGGGATAGAGGAAAGAAGTCAAAACAGCCATCATTATTAAAGCCAGCTGATGGGTATCTTATTCTTTTTTCTATCGCGTCATTTTTAGCCTTTTATTTCCAGAAAGCTCTGTAAGAATAAATTGCAAGAGGTCAGGAGTTTTAGTCTATTTCTGTCACCGTTCTATTCTAATGCACTGCACAAAGACCAATAAATATCTGTCGATTGAGTAGGCCTGTTTCTTTAATATTTTTGTCCAGGGAATTTGGAAACCACGGGCTTTATCTCTGTAGCACATTCATGCTCGCACTCCAAAATGTAAGGCGTTCATACATTACTAAAACACCATTAAGTTGTCTTTCTAGCAGCTGTTTACAAAACCAATACAGTTTCAGCCCTGTTCACTGTCAACCATCAGCTACTTTAATAGCATCTTGATTAGGGGTTGGGAGAATGTCAGATCCACTGAAGTGGGTAGAGAACAGCTTGCACCTTGTCAACCATGAATCAAATGACTCACCTAACAAAGAAAGCCAGTGACAGACCAATTAGCTAGTACTGAGTCATGGGGAAAGCTCCTTCGTGGCAAAAACATCACTGGTAATCAGATCAACTCCGACACATCATCTCCCCGTGTTTGAAATAGCGGGGAACGGTGAAGGTGAAAAGAAATAAATTGCTTTTTTAGAGTCACATGGGGATCAATCCAAGAAGCATAAGTTAGAACCTTTTGAAGACCCATCAAAATAGATCATGCCATATCTTTATCATCGCCTCAGTAATCACAGCCATAATGACACTTAGAAAGACGACTAAATTGCATCTGGGTCGATCAAGCGGCCAGCCATACTCTGAGTGTCAGTGCCATGCAAGGAAATGAAGAACTGACAAAAGTATAAAAATCACTCCTTGGGGCCAGAGTGATAGTTCAGCAGGTGGGGGTGTGTTTTAGGTAAAATGAGGTGTAACCCACTGGGGTGCATGCTTCTCATGTGGTTTGATCTGATCTAGGTTTGATTCTTGGCGTCACCAAGAATGAGGATGGTACCCCAAGCCCCACCAGGAATGGATCCCTGAGCACAGAGTTATGAGTAAGGCCTGAACACAGTTGGGTGTGGCCCGAAAACAAAACAAAAGAAAAATTACTCCTTGAATTTGATTTTAAAAAAGGGGGAGGGGGGGATTGTCATGGCCGTGCTTGTGAACAATCTGATTTGAATTCCCAGAATCCTCTCTCTCTAGCCCTGTCATTGAAGCTCTCTGTGCCTTTGTAAATGATATTATGAAAAGCTGCTAGCCAAATACTGTGGTGAGCACAGAGTCAGCTTCAAAGAAAGGACTCGGTAAGTAGCAGGATGGTACATGCATAACATACATCACATGTGTTTGTAAATCACAAGTTGGAGGCAAGAACCCCAAGTGCCTGCATGTGGGTCTTAGCATTTCTGTAAGAAGGACACATTGTGGGGCTCGGGAAATAGCATGGAGGTAAGGCGTTTGCCTTTCATGCAAAAGGTCATTGGTTTGAATCCCGGTGCCCCATATGGTCCCCCGTGCCTGCCAGGAGCAATTTCTGAGCATGGAGCCAGGAGTAACCCCTGAGCACTGCCGGGTGTGACCCAAAAACCAAAAAAAAAATAAAAATAAAAAAAGAAGGACACATTGAAGGTCATGGGGGTCAAGGACAGCTCCAAGAAAGGGTTGGGTGGTTTAGGGGGAGGTGGGGAGGATAATAAGATCCAGTTGTTGAGTGTTTAGGGTCGATTTGCCATGTAGGAAACACTTTTAAGAGCTGATTCATTTACTCCTGAAGACAGAATTATTTTCAGTTTACTTTCCAGTTGGAGAAATCAAGACATCAGTCAGTCAGTCCAAGATCTCACAGTAAAGAGATTCCAGAGAATTTAGTTTTAGAAACTGAATATAGGGGCCGGAGAGATAGTGTGGAGGTAGGGCATTTGTCTTGCATATACAACAGTGGTTCAAATCCTGACATCCCATATGGTCCCCCAAGCCTTCCAGGAGTGATTTCTGAGCATAGAGCCAGGAGTAACCCCTGAGTGCTGCAGGTGTGACCCAAAAACCCTAAAAAGAAAAAAGAAAAAAAAAACTGAATATAGCCATGATGCTTTGCGGGAGAAGGACTTGGAAGCAGAACTCTGAAATGTGCTTGAGAATAAGAAAGCTAAATGAGAGCAGTGCACATAGTAGTAATTCATTCTTTGTAAAAGATTGGCTGGAAGGGTAAACTCTGAGTCTGAGGGTTGTCCTGAAGGAGACAAGGAAGCCACTGTGGTTTTCTAAACAAGGAAAGACTACAAATTCTGTTAGCGCTTTTAAAATGGGAAGAGAGGCCAGAGTGATAACTCCGTAGAAAAGTGTTGACCTTGCACATGGTCAACACATCCCATATGGTCACCTGAGCCCACCAAGAAAAATTTCTACTCACAGAGCCAGGAGCAAACCCTGAGCACTGCCATGTGTGGAAAAAAAGATAAATTAATTAATTAAAAATAAATAAATAACATTAAGTGATTGTGACAAGTCTTCAACCTCTCTTGACCTCAGAGTCATATCTTTATTTAGAAAATTAATTTTATGGCTCTAAGCATTTGGTTTGGCGAGGATTAAAAATGTTGCTATGGGGCCGGGCGGTGGCGCTGGAGGTAAGGTGCCTGCGCTAACCTAGGATGGACCGCGGTTCGATCCCCACGGTTCCCCATATGGTCCCCGTGCCTGCCAGGAGCGACTTCTGAGCGAATAGCCAGGAGTAACCCCTGAGCGTCACTGGGTGTGGCCCAAAAACCAAAAAAAAAAAAAAGTAGCTATGATTTGTAAATAAAAAGACCTATGTGGGGTCAGGACTGGGATGAACTCTGGGAACATTGGTGGAGGGAGGTTGACACAGGTAGTGGGTTTGATACTGAAAATTCTATGTCTAAAATTCAACTATGAAAAACTTTGTAAGTTAAGATATCAGCAATGGGACTACTGAGAATTCTGTTTATGGGTGATTGTCCTTCCACTGTATCTTTACTTTGTCCTCTTTCTTTGCATCTTTGTTCTCATAATTAAAAATAAAAAATTAATAAAAAAAAGAAAAACTTTGTAAATAAAAAAATGCCTTAAATAAAAAAAGAGAAAAAAAAATAGATCACATGGATCAAAAATTTGGAGAAATAGTAGAGTTAAGGCAGACAACCTAGTTTAGGTCAATCCCCAGCACTTGTATTGACCACATCACTGATTTTCCTTCAACCAAATCTAACTCTGATTGGAATTTTCTCTTATTTTTGTCATTTTTGTCATAAAGTGGTCTTTCAGTGAAATTTGATTAATTTCGTGATGAAGTTGATAAAGTTGAAATTTGAATAAAAATAAATGAATTAGGGGGCCAGGTGGTGGCGCTGGAGGTAAGGTGCCTGCCTTGTCTGTGCTAGCCTAGGACAGACAGCGGTTCGATCCCCCGGTTTCCCATATGGTCCCCCAAATCAGGAGCGACTTCTGAGTGCATAGCCAGGAGTAACCCCTGAGCGTCACCGGGTGTGGCCCAAAATCCAAAAATTAATTAATTAAATGGAGAAGAGATACAGAGACTTCCTCAAGGAAGACATACAGATAGTCAATGAGTATATGAAAAATGTTGTCTCTGGGGAGCCGGGAGGTGGCACAGGAGGTAAGGTGCCTGCTGCCTTGCCTGCGCTAGCGTAGGACGGACCACGGTTCGATCCCCCGGTTCCCATATGGTCCCCCATCCCTGCCAGGAGCGACTTCTGAGCGCATAGCCAGGAGTAACCCCTGAGCATCATTGGGTGTGGCCCAAAAACAAACAAAAAAAACAAACAAAAAAAAAGAAAAATGTTGTCTCACTGATCAGCAGGAAAAGCAAATGAAAACAATGAGATGTCATCTCATATTGTGAGGCTGACACACATCAAAACAAAAATAAGCAGTGTTTAGCATGGATGTGGGAGAAAAGGAATCCTCATTCACTGCTAGTGAGAATGTCAACTGGCTTGACCTCTTTGGAAAACAATATGGACGTTTCTCAAAAAATAATCTCATATGTTGCTCTTTGGGGCGTCTACTCCAAGTACCCAAAATCTCTATTCAGAAAAGACATTTGCATTCCTCTGCTTATTGCAGTATAACCAGATTCTAGAAACAAGGTAAGTGTTCAAGAACTGATGATTAGGGCCGGGCGGTGGCGCTGAAGGTAAGGTGCCTGCGCTAACCTAGGACGGACCGCGGTTCGATCCCCCGGTTCCCCATATGGTCCCCCGTGCCTGCCAGGAGTGACTTCTGAGCAAGTAGCCAGGAGTAACCCCTGAGTGTCGCCGGGTGTGACCCAAAAACCAAAAAAAAAAAAAAAAAAAAAAGAACTGATGATTGGATAAGGAGACTATGGTATGCATAAACAGTGGAATACTACTCAACAAGAAAAAGACAAAATCGAGCACAGGAGTTCAAGCTTGCCTTGTATGCAGCTGGCCTGGTTCCATCATTAATAATACCAGATATAGTCCACTGAATATGCCTGTATTGATTCCTGAGCACAGAGTCAGGAGGAAACCCTGAGTACTAGGTGTAAAAAAGAGGGAGAGAGATTTAAAAAAAGAGAAGTGGAAGAGAGAGAAGAAATGAAATCGTGCTATTTTCTACTGTGTGGGTGGAATTGAAAAGTTGTATCATGCTCATGACATGAGCCAGATGGGAGGAAAGGGAAGATACAGGATGATGTTTCTCATATGTGAGTATAAGCTTACCATGGTGGAGAGCTGGAGGATGAGGCAATGATGAAGGAAAAAGAATATTCTAGAATGAGGCAGGTGTGTTGGAACATTGTATGCATGAAACCCTATTATAGATAGTGTTGTAAATTACAGGGACTAAAATAAAAGTTTAAAGAACTAATAATATTAGTATATCAATATATTATTAATTTATAATATTAATTATAATATATTATGATATAATAACAACAATGATAATAAAATTAAACTCCTGCCAAGTTTCTGTGCTTACATATCCCTGGCACTCAATTAAAAAGTCAAAACCATTAAAATTTTATTTAAAAATTTAAACAATTTGAAATAAATTTTAGTAACTATAAAGCAAAATTGCTTTGGAAAAAATCTTGACTTTTGTCAGTTCAACTTAAAATGATTGTTTATGTGTTTTGTTGTTTTTCTTAGTTTTTGCTCCATACCGGTAGTGCCAGAGCATACTCCTGACTCTGCACTCAGGGGTTATGCCTGGCAGAACTTGGGAAATCATATGGACTACTGAAAATTGAACCTGGGTTGGCCTGCATGCAAGGCAAGTGCCCTACCTATTGTATTAGTGCTCCAACATTTAAAATGATATTTTCTGGGATTTCATTCCTCCTGGACCATTTCAAAAGACTTAAAGGGGATATGTATATCTCCTTCATATATTTCTTTACATGTATTTCCTTAATAGGTATAATTCTTATGTCTATTTCCTTATTTTCTCTTTCCTAACAATCTTGGGACATGGATTACTTTGTTTTGCCACATATTTCTGCATTTTTCTATAAAACTAAGAAGAAAAGGAAAAAAAAAAGCCCTGGGACCAGGGGCCAAGTGGTCTCAGATGTGTTAGTGGGAAGAAAATAAGGACAGCACTAAATATTCAAATGAAAGCCAATGCCAATAGAATCAAGAGACGTAAACGTTAACAATCTAAACTTAAATGGGCCAGTTATACCGGCAGGCCAGGAGGCAAAGGGTAGTGGTATAGGATGCACTCTGGGTTCATTGATGGAGGGCAGTCAACACTGGTGGTGGGATGGCCCTGATTCACTATATATCTGAAATTAAACTATAAAAGACTTTGTAGATCACAATGGTTTCAATAAAATAAAAAAAATTGTTAAATGCTATTTTTAAGAATAGCATATAGGGGGGCTAGAGAGAGAGAACAGACTAGAACATATGTTTGCATGCAGGCGACCAAATTTCTTTTTTTTTTTTTTTTGGTTTTTGGGCCACACCAGGTGATGCTCAGGGGTTACTCCTGGCTATTTGCTCAGAAGTTGCTCCTGGCAGGTACAGGGGACCATATGGGGAAGGGGGGGGGGGGGGAATCGAACCTAGGTTAGCACAGGCACCTTGCCTCCAGCGCCACCACCCGGCCCCCCAGGAGACCAAATTTCAATCCCCAGAATTGCATAATGCCGCAAGCACAAGCACGGCTAGGAGTGTGGTCCTGAGCACTGAACAGAGTAGCCCCAAAAACTGTTAGCAGAACCCCAAATAAATAAAAAAATAAATATCAAAATTTCAACACATAAGGATCTTTTGCAATTCCCTCACCTCAGCTTAGTTTTCCCATTTAACTTGAGCTCAAGAGTGACTCGCATGCAAAGTAGAGTTAAGTTATTCCAATGCCCTTGGGGATGGGAAATCTATTGTTTCTGCCTTTTCCATCACACCTCGTTAACCATTTTACAGCATCGCCATAAACACCTACATATCATTTTAACCACTCGGCTATTCATTTATATTGTAATAATAAAAATAATTATACGGGTGTGTCCATTAGACAAATGCAAACACAGCCCTGCCCAAAAGTATAAGAAAATCAAAGAAATAACATTACCCAGAAGCTCTGCTTTCTTGGGTGCTGTCCATCCAGCAAGGTGCTGATGTTCTCACTGCCCACCCCAAGGCACCCAATGCCTCCTGATTAGTTTGTTTCTATTTCTCTAGACTCACCCATGAGGTGACTCTGATGTCATCATGTCAGGCGTTTGAGGCTTGGTGTATCAAGTAAGACACTGTCATTTCACCAACTTGAAGACATATTTGCCAGTTGTTACAAGATTGACATCTTTAAAAGCAGAAACCCAATCATGACAGGACACTTGGGTGCCTCTAATGCAAAGGCCACAGGCCACTCAGGTTCCAACCACACCTAAGACTGGCCACTCCCAAGCACACTCATACACATCATTCTCAGCTCCTGCAATCCAACTTGACCCAAGAGAAAACTAGAGTAGATTATGGAGACTCTCAGTTTCTCACTGGTCAAGTGCTCACCAAGTCTAAATATGATTCATTAGTGCCCTATTCTTAGGGATTTCATAACCTGAGGAAAGAAAATTACAACTTTCAAGAAAAAAAGATGGGGAGGCAGAGTCCCACGCAAATGCCTATAGGATTTGCTAAGACAGAGAGAATTCTCAGAAAATGACACGTTTTAGAAGTCAGTACTATGATGGGAAGTTGAACAAGTCAGTCAGTTAAACACAGATCAGAATTCAAGTTTGATTGCTCTGGGGCTTAGAATAAACAGAACACTTCTCAAAAACAAACTCAGCTTCTTCATTTAAACGTATGTTTCAGAGTAGCATTTATTTTAGCCTCTATTTCTTTTTCTTTTTGTTATGTTTGTTTTTGTTTATTTCATTTAAGAAACACACCCAGTGGGGCTCAGAATTTACTCCTGGTTCTGTGCTCAGGGATCACTTCTGGTAGTGCCCAGAGGACAGCCTATCACTCCAGCCCCATATCATATATTGCTTATGAGAATTCATGAGCTATTATAGTAAAAGAACTTAACCTAATACTTGGCACAGGATAATTGCTCAATAAATATCCAAGCTGGAAATACAGTAAGTAAAGTATAGCATAACAATGAAGGACTGAATTAGGTATTGGGGAAGCTAAAAAAATAATGAGAGAAGTAGATCAGTAAGGCAAGATTTCATAGTGATAGATTTAACAGATGGAATAGAGGGTTCCAATTACACTTGAATTTCAAATACAGTAATTTGTAGCTGGTAGAAACATGGGGGTAGTAGAGAGCAGGGAGGGAGTAAGATATTTATATATATATATGTATATATATATATATATATATATATATATATATAGAGAGAGAGAGAGAGAGAGAGAAATACTGCCTGCCCTCATGCTCAGCCTGTCTCTACCTCACTCTGGGAGGACAGATGTGGTAGAAGTCTATAAAACTCCTGCATAGTGTAATACTTAAGTCTGACAACTACCCAAGTTTTGCAGGTTTTTAGACTAGTCTCACAGAATATAACTTCAGGAGCTAAAGCAATAATACAGTAGGGTACTTGCCTTGCATGCATCTGACCCAGGTTCGATCCGCAGTACCACATATGGTTCCCTTAGTCCCAGTAGAAGTGATCCCTAAGCACAGAGCTAGGAGGAGTAAGACCTAAATCCCTCCAGAAATGTCAAAAAAAGCAAACAAAAAAGAATTTCAGGAGAAGACAAATAAAGAAGCAAAGTAGTTATATTTCATAAACATTGAAGACAGAGAGAGGGCCAGGCAAACCCATAAGAGAAAAGCAAAGAAATCCACGTCCTGAGTTAAGACACAGGCGGCTCCAGAATTGGGATGCATGACACTGCCTGTACATAGGATCTTTCCAAGCTGTTCTGTGTAGACAAAAGTCTTTTGCTAGATCCATGTCAAGAGCAAAGGACTCTAAACACTGGTGATCTTTGTCATCTTCCTATCAGAATCTTTTTCCTGCTGAAGTTTTTTCTCTCCTGTGAGGGTTCAACTTTATCCTCTGTTGGGGCTGGCAAAAGGACTTGGTGACAGTCATTTCTTTTTTTTTTTGATCATATCTTGCTGTATGATCAAGTCTTCATATCAACACTTTTCGAAATGCATTGCCAAGGGAATCCGTTTATCTACCCATCCACTCACTTCAGTGAGTGTTACAACTTTGTAACTGTTTCTCTCATGGTGATTCAATTAAATTATTTATTTTGTTTTAAAAAAGGAGGAGACTCTTATGAGAAGAAATGGATCAATATTTTGAACCTAGTTCTACATAAAGGGCATCAAGTCTAGATTCTTTCTAGGCCAATGATGTGAATGTTCTTTTTTTTTTTTTCGGTTTTTGGTTTTTGGGTCACATCCGGCAGTGCTCAGGGCTTACTCCTGGCTCCATGCTCAGAAATTGCTCCTGGCAGGCACGGGGGACCATATGGGGCTCCAGGATTCGAACCAATGACCTTTTGCATGAAAGGCAAACGCCTTACCTCCATGCTATCTCCCGGGCCCCGTGAATGTTCTTTTTATATATACATATATGATGTTTTATTTAAGCACCATGATTACAAATGTGTTTGTAGTAGGCTTCAGTCATAAAAAAAGAACACCCCTTTCACCAGTACAACATTCCCACCACCATTATCCCCCATGTCCCTCCTCTCCCATCCCCTGCCTGTATTTGACACAGGCATTGTATTTCTCTCACTCATTACCATTGTCATGTTAGTTGTTAGTGTAGTTATTTCTCTTACAGCACTCACCACTCTTAGTAGTGAGTTTCATATAGTGAGCCTGTACTTTACTCCCTCATCTCTATTGTCTCTGGGTATTATTACAATATTGTATTTTATTTTTCTTAAAACCCATAAGGAGTGAGACTATTGTGTTTCTATTCCGTGTCTATCTTTCTCCCTCTGACTTATTTCACTCAGCATAATAGTGTCCATGTCCATACATGTATAGAAAAATTTCATGACTTCATCTCTCTTGATGGTTGAATATCATTCCATTGTGTATATATACCACAGTTTCTTTAGTCACTTATTTGTTATCAGGCATTTGGGTTGTTTCCAGATTCTGGCTATTGTAAATAGTGCTGTGATGAATATAGGCATTCAGAGGGCATTTTTGTATAGTGCTTCTGTGTTCCTAGGGTATATTCTTAGGAGTGGTATGACTGAATCATATGGGAGCTCAATTTACAGTTTTTTAAGGAATCTCCATATTGCTTTCCATAAAGGTTGGACTAGACAATATTCCCACCAACAATGAATAAGACTTCCTTTCTCCCTACATCCCTGCCAGCAATGAATGTTCTCGTTTTTTGTAATGTGACTGTTCTTTTTTTTTTTTTAGTGTGACTGTTCTTTTTTGTGTGTGTTTTTTTTTTGGGTCACACCCAGCAGTGCTCAGGGGTTACTCCTGGCTCCATGCTCAGAAATTGCTCCTGGCAGGCACAGGGGACCATATGGGGCACCGGGATTCAGTGTGACTGTTCTTAACTCACATGCATGACCTGAGCCCAAGTGGTACAGCAAACATTGGGGTGTCTGTGGGATAAGTGGGTGCTAATTCCTAAATGCTCGAAAAAAATGGATATATACATGTAAAATAACCGAGGCATGACCTTATCATCTTTCACAAAAATTAATTCAAAATTAATCATGAACATAAATAAAAAAACTTTTCAAAGATAATATTGGGGGAACCCAGGTGGTCTTGTATTTGTCCATAAACTTTTTAGATATCACACCAATACATAACTGATTAAAGGAAAAATTGGCAAGCTAAACTTGAAGAGAATGAAAAACTTCAGTTGTGTAAATGACCTTGTTAGAAGAATGAAGACAGGGCCTGAGAGATGAGTTTACATGGTTGAGTGTGCACTTTGCCTGGCACCACATGACCCCCTGAATGTCTGGAGTAGTCTCCTGAAGCCTACCAGGTATGCCTCTCAAAATAAAATAAAATAAAATAAAATAAGACTAGGGGAAAAAATTTGCAAAACATGTACTAATAAAAACCAGAGGGCTAGTACAGTGGGTAGGATGCTTGCCTTGTATGTGGCTCTCTCACACACACATACACACACATACACACACACACTGAAAAGTGTTGACTTCAAAGCATACCAACCCAACTAAAAAAAATAAGCAAAGTTTTAAGTAGATATATTATGAAGTATATCTTCACCAAAGTGATATATCAGTACCAAAGAATACATACTATGGCAAGTACACATGAAAATATACTCTACATAAAATGGTTGCGAAGAAATTGTACATTAAAACAACAACATGCTGCTGCCATAAACCTACAAAATTGGGGGAAAAAATCCTAAAACCTGATAATAGACAATCTGGCACCAAGGTGGAGCTACAGGGCCTCTGTCACACCGGTGAGATTATGAAACAAAGCAGCTACTTCGGAACACAGCTTAGTAATTTCCTACAAAGCCAGGAACAGTCTTGCCACATGACCTGGAAATAGCACTCAGAGGTATTTATCCAAATGATCATAAAAGTTATGTCTACATAAACCTGCACATGGATATTTCTAGTCATTTTATTCATAATTGCCAAAAATAGAGGGGTTGGACAAGATGCCCTTCAAAAAATGGATGAATCAATAGTGGTGCATCTCTAAAATGAAATATAATTGAGCAATATAAAGTAATGAGCTAGGGCCCAGCAGAGAGCTCAGAGGGCTGGAGTACATGCCTGGCTGCAAGTTAGATTCTTGGTACTGATTCTTTCCTGGACCCCAGGCTCAGACAAAACTGACTCCAGGACTGGAGCACTGAACTGTCAAGTGAGCCAGCAGTGACACCCCACTAGGACCACTCAGGATTGCTCAAGAATAGACCCACTACAGATAAAAGAACTGTCAAGCTACAAAAGCATTGGGAGGAATTTTAAATACATATATATTTAAAGTCAAGTTAAAAAGGAGCCAACTACAGGCTCATGATTCCAAGTGTATGACCTTCTGGAAAAGATAAAACTAGAGGCAGTAAAAAGATCAGTGATTCACAGTGGTTCTGGGACAGGCAAGGTTGAGCAGATGGAGCGCAGGGGACTGGGAAGGACAGAGAAACAATTCTGCAGGACATGATAATGGCAAATAATGACAGGGAGCGTGTGTCAAAACCCGAAGGGTGTTCAACACAGAGTGAACCCTAACCTGAATGAAGGACTTTGTTCATCATAATATAGC
>PVKC010042721.1:0-11902 GCA_004027635.1 Crocidura indochinensis | reverse complement strand
AACAACCATCCTCAGATCTTTGGTGTACAAATTGCAATACATTAAATCTTGATAATGATATAATTGATTACAACTCTAAATAAAAATAAGGATCCATCTGTTTAAAAAATGCTGATGCCTTTTTTACAATACCTAATGAGAACAATGAAAGGAAATTCCACTAATCATTATAGGTGTAAAAATATCCTGAAGCAAACATTAAGCAAATTCAACAGAACATAAAAATAATAACGAAAGAGGGAGGAGTTATGATGGGAAAGATTGTATCCTAATAATAGGATATATGCTGAGTTTTAAAATAAAATATCCTAATAATTCAATGATACTAGAAATTTAGAAATTTAAAAATAGGGTATAATAGGTACCCTGGGTTGTCTACTTAGTCCAGGGGACTGAGATCCCCCCAGCCAGACTGGTCTTCAGGGCCAGGCCTGGTAAATCGGGCCCTGGGGGGAGGGTGGGAGAGAGAAAGTCCTCCCCTATGCATACACAAACTACAGAGGCAGGGGCTGTACCCAGTAAACTCCACATGCCAGGACTTCTGTGAATCTTCAGCTGGTATGTTGGGGGCTCTGGGCAAGACAGCAAGCCATAGGCCCCCTGGGCTGACCTCCTAGTCCAGGGGACTGAGATCCCCCCTATGCCAGACTGGCCTTCACCTGGTAAGTTGGACCTTGGGGGGAGGGTGGGGGAGAGAAATTCCTCCCCTATGCATACTGGACACCATTCAGGAGTTCTTTTCTTACTCATATTCATTTTCAAAAGCACACGGGCACAAATGCAGCCACGACATAATCTTTTTAACAACACCCAAAAATATTCTTAATTCTTGACTATTTCTAGGGAAAAATATGGAATTCCCTAGATTTGGAGGATAATATTCAAATAGGTCTCTAAAATCAGTGTATATGTAGACGTGACTTCCTATACAGTGGTCCTCTCTGACTGCCAAGCCTAATCCATAAACAATTCATCTATACAAAGTATATAGCCCCTCTGATATATGTTCCCTCCCCCACACCAAAGCCCCTTCTACTCCCTCATCTCCCAATAAGGATTTGTTATCTTCCCCTTAATTAACCCTCTTTACCCTCAGTTCTTTAATTTGTTAGGCACCAAGACCGACCTCCTGCCCCAACAGATTCTACCCTTTTGCACACCCCTACAAAGCTCATTATTACTCCTTAACTCTCTCGCCCTTAACCATCAGTACCCCACATTTACCCTTTGTAAATGTACTACACAGTCCAAATCACAGAACAAAGTCATGCATTGGATTTAAAAAACCCCAATTATTTCAAAAGACATAAAATGGACACATATGCCTTTTGAATATTTTATGTGTATTTTCTTTAACAGCTATAACTCTTTCTAAATATTCTTTTAACATGACGTTTCTACCCACTTTTTATCTTGTCTTCTCTTTGTGAGCTGTTCAATAAGGAATTTTAGTGGAAGAGTCCCTCAGTCTAATGCTTATGATTGAACCATGCCATGGGGGCTGTTGGTTGGACTTGTTCTTATGGCCCCCATATGCACTGATAAAGATAACGTCACGTGGCACTGTTCCTTGTTTGCATAGGTACATTAAAATGGGAAAATACTATACATACAAATAAGTACTTATCTAATAGAGATTGGAACACAAAAATCTCATCGTGCAATGGGACCTTACACCCTGAACATTGATATAATGACTTGGCACAGGCCTCAGAAGAATGGGCATCCTCCATTCACCCCTGTGAACCAGGGAAGCTGTCTACGAAACATCCAAGGTTTTTTATATCAACACCTGGAAGCAATCCTCTACCAGGGAAGGCCCTACCACTGTTCTGACATCAACCTGCTCAAAAGAGACTTCCCTCAACACTAAGAAGACTTGACAACAAGACCTGCTTACATGACAGGTTCTCTGCATTGCCCTTTAATTGTGAGGTAAAACGGGAGGATCATCCTGATGGCTCTGCACCATCCTGATGGCAATGTAGGATATGCAGATTCCAGGATCTTTAATACAGAACATGATACCAACAACAGAGAGTGTGTGAAAAATAAAAGTGTATTGGCACTACAGACAATGACCTGGATTGGACAACCTAGTTTGCCTGGATCCTAGAGTTGGTCTTATGCCAGGAAACTTCACGGGTAGGGTCTCCTTGTATTTAGGCCAAGTTTTATGCCTTTAGATTGCTTTGTGTGCTGCTAAAAAATATTATGTACTACAATCTGGGGGCGTGAGGGACAAAGTAATTATACATGGGTTCTGTTTTTATTTTTTGTAATGTTCTTTGGCTGAAATTTCAAAGTTAAGATATCAGCAATGGGACTACTGAGAATTCTGTTGTGGGTAATTGTCCTTCCACTGTAACTTTACCTTGTCCCCTTTCTTTGCATCTTTGTTCTATAATTAAAAATAAAAAATTAAAAAAATTCAAACCTTAAAAAATTAGGGTATAAAGAAATAATATAGAGGGTGGACCTTGTCCTGTATGTGATAGACTGGAATTCAATACTAGGCACCATACAGGGTCCCCAAGCTCTGTCAAGAGTGAGATCGGAGTAAAGCAACAAAAGTAACATAATGTTTACTGAGCCCCATTACATTTGACCCAAAAACTAAGAAACTAAGAAAGGAAAGAGATTTGAAGTCTGAAATTAGAAAATTTTAATTGTCTATTTTATTGTAGGTTGTTTTGTTTGGGGGACAAACCAAGCTTACTCCTGGTTCTGTGTGCAGGGATTACTATTAATGAAGCTCAGGGTACCATATGTGATATCGGAGATTAAATAAAGGTTGGCCACATGCAAACTTCAACCCCTGAACCATTTCTCTGGCCCCAAATAATATATTTTTAAATTAACCAAAACATGTAAGACCGCCAAGGAGAAAGTTTAAATTACGCTAAGATTGGCTATAAAGGATGACATAACAAAGCTATGGATAGAAAAATATATATCTACTTCACTTCTCTCTGATTTATTTCTTACTCCTCTCTCCAACACTCCCTGTACTCTCAGCGTCTAATTATAAGACAATTAGCCCTTTAGGGCCCACTGCCCACTCTTCCATGCAAAGTCTAAAACTAATCATCCTCCATATATTGGCTTTTCCAAGATTTCTAAGATTTATGCTACCTAATAGATGACACTATCCTTCATCAGTGGTCACTGTGTTCTTACACCCACATGACACACATAGGCACACACAGAAGAATACATACATTCATAGACACAGGTGCCAGCACACACATGTTCAGGGCGAGGCATATTCTACAATGTTTATGACTCTTATGCTCTAGCCTTTCTCTCTTGCCTTAGAGCTGCCAGAACAGTGACTGAGCCATCAGGGTCACCCTTCTCTCTCCCCCAAACCAATGGTAACAGCACTAATGGTTAGCTGTGAGATGAGGAGACCATCATGAAAGGAATGGAAAGTGTGCCAAATTCAAAGCACCCATATGTAAGGTTTAAGATCTGATTTAAGTTCTCACTTCAACAAAAAGAATAAAATCAACACCTGCCAGAGAATTCAGGCTCAGTTTCCAAGTACAGATATAAATAGGCCCTGAAACTAAATGAACAGCCAGAATGCTGAGAAGACTAGTCAAAATCCTGAAAGAACTTACAATTGTTTTGTCCTTAGAGTATGCTACCTAGCAGACCATGATGTCAATCATCCTTTAACCAAGTGATCTACAACTACCAGTCCATGGACTATTACTAGTACACAACTGTACAAATGCTGAAAAATCACTGGTTTACTACCTTGGTTATAATTGCTAGTATACAGAAAAGTTGCTGGTTCAATGGTATACAAAGTTTGAAGAACATTGCTCTATCCTGTCTAAATGAATTGACACCTTTATTTTACCTCCTACCTTACACTAGCAGAGCAGCTATCAGAATGCATAAACTTTCTGAGAAATGATAAGGACAACATTTTAAAATACACTAGAATTTTCATGCAAAGAAACTGCATCATGTTCATTTAAACCTTTATTCAAACAGTTGTTAAAGAAAAAAAACAAGATTTATATCTCTAAAAGTAATCATTCTAAAAGCAAGGCAGAGAATTAATAGCATTTCATTTTGGGGGAAATTGTCTAAAGTTAATATAAATTACTTATGTTATTATTGGAAAATCACATATATAAATCTGATGTTTCTCCTGGGACTATGTTTGCAGATTTATAGACCCTATGCATTATAAATGAGAATAAGGAAGCAAGGATCTTATTCAATTGTTCACACAGAGCAAATGCTCTATAAACCCACCTCTTTGTACAGGCCACCCTAGATCATAGCTGCTCTCTGAACATAACAAATTCCATACTTGACCATCATATACCTTAGACAATAACTTTTCTCCTACCTTTCTTGGCTCACTTCCTTTATCAATGGCTGACTCTAGCATCAATCGTCCCCCCAAAAGTTACCTGTCCTGCCAGACAGAGGCCAGGTCCCTGGTAATATCACAATGAAGGATCTTCTGGTCTGCTGTGTTTCTCTTTGGACTGATATATGGGAACGTGACTTGTGAGAACACACAGAACCCACTCTCAGAAAGACGCACATTTGGTTAATGCCCCATCACCAACATCTTAAATATGGGTAACATCTATGAATATATACTTTACAAGTGACATCTTAGGAAACAATTATTAATAAAGAAGGACAACATGTGTCTCCATTGGGTGAGACCTTAACAAAGCTAATAAAAGTAGAAGATAAATGTATTTACATTAAGGACTGATCAAGGATAAGCAGAGATGCTTGTGTGTCCCCACAGACCATGCTCTCCATGGGCATCGGAATATGATTAATCACAGAGAGAAGGCAATGGCAGCCTTTCTAATACACAAACTGGCTAGTAGGCTGAAATGGCTAAATGAAAGAAATGAGAGGGAAGCTTACAATTGCTTTCTTTTCCATACTCCTTATCCAGTGTACTTCGGTCTTTAGATGAATTTTAATGTCAAGAAATGGAACAGAAACAAGTGAGGTTATGGTGTGCTTCCAACTACTTGGGGGAAAATGGAGAACGGATCAACAGAATGTTTGCGGGGTCTTTATGAAGAGCACACACATAGTTACACTTAAATCTGGCATTACCCAATACAAAAGTAAACAGCAAAGCTCATGAATCTAAAATTTAAACATTTATTTAGAAGAATATTAAATGCTAATAAAGAACCACTGTGAGATGAAAGGACAAAAAAGGGAAAAGGTTTAAAGTTTATGCCTCTAATGACCCATTTACCTCTAATGACCATTCACCCCAAGTTTGAATAAAGGTCTTTACATTTCTGTCTTAACTATGAATGCAACGAGCTATGCTACTGTGATGTGAGTTCTTGCAAAGCTGGAATTCTGTAGTCCTTGGGACTCTATGATGACAGAACGAAGCTACTTTCTGTTTCTTCAGTATTGAGCAAACATGTATGAGATGAAGAATGTGGCAAGCATAATAGAGATCAAAATCAACTGTAGGGTCCCAAACAAGAAACATGCTTCACCCTTTACTCTGTGTGAACAGACAACATCGAGTCATTAAACTCCATTCCAGGATGAAATACAGGAAGAAATCATCGAACAGTACTGGATTCAAAGAAATTTGACAATATATCATTTATATAACCAAATAGAAATTAATCTCTGTGAGTCAGTTATCTCTTTTGCTAAAAGAGATAATAAGATGTTAAAAAAAACAATGTAAGTGAAAATTTCAATGCATTACACTAATTTCAACTATTATTATATGCTGCAGACATGTAACATCCCTAAGCAAAACCTTAGTGAGTCAACCAAATTTCCACTGAAAATTAAGCGGGAAACACGAAGTGGACGACTATGAAATAAGAAATGAAATAAATGCGACCACACAAATTTGCATGGGGTCCTTCCTCAAAGGGACAAGTGACAACTTTTATTTTTCCCAGCAGAAGACTTTTATAAGCACAGGCTAGGAATGCAGGGTGTAGTCAGTGAAGACAAAAGAGTGGGGGATGTTCTTAATGAGACCAGGCCTAGAATTTGCATTTTAAAAGACTGATACTACAGGTAAGGAAAAAGTCCTGTTGAGGGTTAGTAGTATGTTTTGGATAAGGAGAAAAAACAGGTATCTCAAGAAAACGGGAGGACAGAGACAAATAATGTTTAGACTTTTGGGGAAACGGAGATAATTGTTACCATCAAAAGCTAGACTTAGGGTGCCCGGGAGATAGCATGGAGGTAAGGCGTTTGCCTTTCATGCAAAAGGTCATCGGTTTGAATCCTGGTGACCCATATGGTTCCCCATGCTTGCCAGGAGCAATTTCTGAGCATGGAACCAGGAGTAACCCCTGAGCACTGCCGGGTGTGACCCAAAAACCATAAAAAAAAAAAAAGCTAGACTTAGAAAGAACAAGTTGCTGGCACCAAGGTTATGCTAGAAGTAAGATTGACAAATAGACTAACCAGCGGGAGACTTTTGACGGTTTTTGATACTGTCCTTTCTTTATCTGTAGAGAGAGAAAGCAGTGTCACAGCCACGAAGGAATTACAGCCAATATCCACACAAAGGGTCAGATAACTGACTTCTCTAAGTGGGCCTTTTTGGCAAATAATTCTTGGAAGAAAAAATTAGACTGCACCAGGAAGGCTAGAAAGTGGGTGCGTGCCCACTTAAGTGGGGGTGACAATTATTCAATAATTAGGAGTCTAGAGGAGATTGCACACCATTGGGTCCTTGAGAAGTAGAAAATATCTAGGAGGAGCACAAACACTAACATCTAATTGCAGAATGTCTGCCATGGATTGGGGGGGAACCTTGGAGAGGGAATGAAAGAAGTCTTGCCAGAGAGAGTGTAATGGAGGTGAGGGATCCTGGTTCAAATTCTGACACCACTTTGAGCACCACCTGAGGTCACTTCTGAGCATGAAACCAATTAAGCATGAGACAATAGTAAGTGAGAATAAATCTTTAAAAGTCAGAATACTAGATAAGGAAGAATTTCGGGAAATACAAATGAGCCTGCCTAGGAATATAGTGAGTAACCTAGCACTACTGTATAATTCATCCGACAAACTTTTAAAATAAAGATTAACGGGGGGAGGGGGGAGGAAAAATGATTGACATAAAATAACTATAATGATGGTGCATTACCTTCCTTTGTGCAGTCTACATTCCAGACACTATGAGAGCAACTTTACATATATCATCTTATTAAATAATAACAGCAAATAAATATGAGGGATAACATTTCTCTGATTATTACTATTATTATTCTGCAAGTAAAGAAGAAAGGTTAAGTAATTTATTGAAGCCTACAGAGATATGTTATGAAGTCAGTTCACCTTCTAGTGTATTATCTTCAAACTCAGAGATTCAAAATTATTGTATAGTATTTACCTAAATGCAAAATGAAATGAGAACAATGACAAATCCCAAGCTTGAATGTGAATTATTCCCCAGTTGGTACCCTCAATTCTATACAAACATGACTCCTTCTCTCATTCTTTATATGAAAACCTATAAGATATATTAATATAATGATATCATCCTAAAGCATAGTTTAAAAAAAATCAAAACGCCTACAGAGCTTTACTTCCTTGAGAATTTCCAAGTTTCCAGCCTTCCCCAACTTATTTCTTCATCTGAAAGAACACTCAAGTATCTGACATATTACAAAACAGGGCCCTTAACTTCCTCTGTGGTCTAGTGAATTAGGGACCAGTAGACCAAAAGAGCCTCTGTCCCATTTATTTAAAAATTTTTAGCTTGCTAATGTTAACATTCTGAACATGGAAGCATAGTAAGTATGAATTATCCCTTGATAGAGCACAGTTTACTTTCCCAGATTAGTGTCCTGCCCTGAAGCTGAGCATATGCAAACCTGTATCGGTAAATGTAAGGTTGGGAAGCTCAGTGAAATGCTTCCCTTTTCAAAATGTACACTGGGGGCCATATAAGTGTTCTGTATTCTACCTATTGAAATGATATCATCACAAATTTCAATATAAAATCGAGAATGGAGAGACACACTGCTTCTGCTATTCATAAAAACACTTCAAACTCTTAATCTTCTTACATTCATTTCAAGTAGGGAACAAGTCATCCCATGAGTACAAATGCCATTTAACACCGTTTTTGCAAAAGGAGAAACCTGAGAGAGTGGGTGTTACTAAAGATGCTCAAAAGTCGGAGAGTTAATATCACCCTATAAAGGAATGTAAGACTATCCAGGTGTGGCTCTCCTTTAAATGACAATGGTCCTTTGAGTATCTGTACAAATGCCCAGAGAAAAAGAATAAAGTACAACAATATATATGTATCTATATCTAGAATTTCATATATCTACAAGAGAAACAACTGAGGCTACAAGTAGGCAAAAAAAGAAATTAGACTCCTGACTGTTTCATTAGAATAAAAATGTCCAAATGTAAGCTTTGGTACTATAAACAGTTATTCTGGATTATCTGATCAGTAGTACAATACCTTATCTCTTCAAATCACTAAAACAATTTTTATTTCTGAAACTACATAATATATTACACTCTAATATCTACCTACTTTGAACACAGTAGAAAAACACCTACATAGCATAAATCATACACGGCATCACATTAAGTCTTCTAAATAATGCTGAGAACACCGGGAACTCAAGCTTAAAATTCATTTTTCATGTTTGATTTTTCTACAGCCCAAATGCAAGTGTCTACTTTGCCTCTCTCCCAGTGCCTTTTGATTAAATAAATCAAAGGTGTCCAAAGAGTTTTCATGTATGAAAGGTATCATCAAATAGGAATGACATATCTACCCCCAACAGAACCCTGAAATACTGAGTCCCAGAAGGCCTGGTTCTCTATGTCCTTAGCATATCTGTGCATTCTCAAAGCTTTTGATATCTGCTTAGTTACCACCTCTAGTACATGACCTAGAAGGAGCATGAATTTCCAGAGCCCTCTCTCCTTGGCAGCACTACTTTATCACATTGATAAAATAATTCATCTTGAATAATCCATAAATAATCCATCCTGAATAGAGGGACTGTTATATTTATTTGACTAGTACAACAGTAAAAGTCCAATGAACACCAAATGCATATGTAAAGATCAAACAATAACCAGTCAAGTTTGGTTTAGTTTGTGATAGGATTTAAATGAAATTCAACTTAAAACCAATATGAAATTAAATATTTTGGATTTTTACCATATCATTTTTTCTAATTTATCCTTCTTCCAAAAACAAACTTTACCTCTCTCCATTTCTCCTATATCCTACTCTTACAGTCCCCCCCCCTTTCTCTTTCTCTCTTACACACAGAACTTCTATTTAAATCTATGCAGGAAATACACTAATAAAATAGTAGTTTAAATTTACATACCCTGTTTATCTTTTTATAAATATAGCAAATATGAACTAACTAAAAATGAAAATTAATCGAACTGTTATTTTCACTGAGAGCACAGACACACAGGGAAAGGGAAAGAAAGCATATAACTGCCATCAATGAGTGCTCTGAAGTTTGGTATGATAAAGGTTAGGTAAAGAAAGCTTGCCTGCATACCAGGACTTCAAATATTACATGGGTTGCATGCTGCAACTTGACTATTAAGTTAATGTTCTACTATGTTTGGCTTTAGCAGAAAAGGATAAACTAAATTTTTCTGAGTTGTAGTTAGTACAAAAATTGGGACCCTTGCTTGACTTGTTTATTTACTTATGTATTGATTTAAGGGGTCACAAGTAGTGTTCAAGGATAATTCTTGTCCAACTAGGTCAGTGATTCAATGCTAATGCCCAAGGATTCAATACAGGGGACTATGTGAGTCACTCCTGCAGTGCTCAATGGCCGCCAGGCCCACATTTAGCAATGTGCATGAAGCACCAGATCAAACCAATATCAGTAGTATGAAAGAAACCTGTGTACTATTTCTCAAACCATCATTTTATTTACTTAGTTCTATTTTATGAGGCTCCAAATACAGTCTCCTTCAAACTAATTAAGCAATCATCTGTAGATCACTCTGAATTAAACAGGTTGACTAGTAAAGACTCAACTCCCTAAAATACTCGATCTTAAGGGAACAGGAGATGCTAATCAGGCATAAATAACCACAGTCAAACCCAAAGGACATATAGACCTCAGGCACAGTAGTAAGTGCTGATACACTCTGTGAGTTTTCCCAAACAGACAAGTCAACTAAAGAATCAACTTAAGACATGTTCTCGCTGAGCCCAGGGCCAGAACTAAAGAGTCTTCTTTTGACAAATAAACACCTACTTTTTGTCACCTGGGTCAAAATTATCTTCTTCCAAAGATATCTGAAAGAAAACTTACTTGCTACACAATTTTTACAGTCACACACTGTTCCTGACCAATTCCACACACTTAGGAAAAGAGTCTGTGCTTCTAAAGTTTTGGCAACCACATATGGCCCAAAGATCTCATGATGACAATGCTATTTTTCAAGCAAAACACTATTTACACAGCAAAGAATGAAACATAGAAAGTCATGCTACAGAAGAAATGCTAACACCGAATAGCACGTACCAAAGAACAAAGAAAATCATGTTTTATGCTGTGACATTAGGCATTCAGTTTTTCATATTTCACTGTCAATCCTTCAGTGACCATTTTGTCAACTGTGTGAGTTTAAAAACCAAATTGGTGAGAAACTTAAGACTCTCCTTAATATAAATGCATACTCTTTGAACAGGGAGAGAAGGGGCCTGATGGGCTGAAGTAGAAATTAGTTGATCAGAACTCAGTCCTACAGAAAAAGACTGAAGAAGAAATATTGTTCTTTCAGACAGATGTGTCTGAACTCTGGACATGGGTAGTGCACCCAAGAACATCCTAAACTTCTTTCTCTGCGATTTCTTATATTATGTAGGCTTAGGTACTATTATCTCAGCTCTTGCCTAAAATAATTCTTGCCATCTCAGACTCCAGGAGAGGCAGAAGGCCGCAAATTATTTTCATTACTTCATTTTACATCCTTTTTTTGGTCATTCTGTAACCAATTCCCCTATTACAGGTATTAATCCATTTGGGAAAAGAAAAGCAGCAAGTTCCTTCAGATCCAGAGTAATGGGACCTTGTCAGCCTCTCCATGTCCAGGCATTTTTCTCTGTGTGGATTCCAGGCCTATGCTACCCTCACTTTCTTTTGGTTTTTGGGTCACACCCGGCAGCACTCAGGGGTTACTCCTGGTTCCATGCTCAGAAATTGCTCCTGGCAGGCACGGGGGACCATATGGGGCACTGGGATTCGAACCGATGACCTTTTGCATGAAAGGCAAACGCTTTACCTTCATGCTATCTCCTGGGCCCTGCTACCCTCGCTTTCACTAGATGATGCAGAGAAGGATAGAATCCATTTATAGAAAATGAGGGCGATTATTTGAAAGATCAGGCAGGCTTTCTGTTCTTCTTGCCCCACTTCACTTCACACATATACCTTCTTTAATTAAATACATGACTATTTAAGAACTAACATCATTTTTTGGTCTTTTTTGTAGTTGCTGGCTTTGGTTTTCTTGTTCTTTTCGCTTGTTGGTTTTAGTGTGTGTGTGTGTGTGTGTGTGTGTTTGTGTGTGTGTGTGTGAGTGTGTGTGTGTTTTGTATTTCTCTTGTTTTTGCTTTGTGGTAAACACTTAGTGGAAATAAAAAATGATCAGACCTGAACATCAAACCCAAGGTCAACGACAACAGAATCTATACCTAATCCACAGCAAGCTGTAAAAGTGGGGACCAGTTACACTAGTATTCTGGGGGGTAAAGACAGGAGATATGGGATACATACTGGGAAAGGGGGTGGAGGGAAGACATCGCTGGTGGTTGGAATGCCCTGATTTATTGTCACTATATACCTTAAATATTACTGTGAAATACTTATAATTCACTTTGGCCACAATA
>PVKC010042720.1:0-11905 GCA_004027635.1 Crocidura indochinensis | reverse complement strand
AGTAAGATCTTGTCAAAAAATGATAAGCAAACAAAATACTTAAGCAGAACAAAAGAATAACTAACTCATTGACCTAGATGTCCTTCGGCATTTGGCAGGCTGATGAATATAGTTGTTCCAGTTGGATGGGATGGGAATCTGTGATTCTGAAGCCTTGAGGCCCAGCAAAAGTCTTCAGAAGTAAAAGACTCATCAAAACCCTAGTCCCCAGGCATAAATGCATTTAAATTGGTTCCAAGGATTGTTCGACTGAACTGTGGGTTCATGTCTCAATCTACTGGTCTCTAGCCTTGCTTGTCTTATTTGTTTCTTTAAGTAGCTCATCTCAATGCTAACCTCTAGCCACTAGTTACAATTCTAGTGAAAATTGTTTATGAATACTTCCTTTGTCGTGGGGTTTCTGCATCTTTCAGATTTCTTCCTAGGGAATTTTTTTTTTGGAGGGGTGGGAGTTATGCTTCCCTTGGGATTTTGTCTATTTTTTTTTTATTTAGTCATTGCAATGGAAAGATTCTTCCCTTCAGATTTTCATAAGACCTCTGTTCAGCATGTGCTGACAGAGAGTTCAGTCTGGTTTTGGTTACTAGTTTGAAAATGAATGTCCACATAGCAGTGCATTTCTAAAAATACATTGACAAGTATTTTTTGCTTGATAAGAGCTCAACCACCACCACAATGACTCTCTTCTGAAGAACTCACAGGTCAAAACTCCATTATAGAGACTGAATGGATTTTGACAGTCCACACTTTATACTGGCTTACTTACCTATCATGAATTCCAAGAAACTTAAAAATTCATAAACTGAAACTTAAGTATCCTGGTGTTCACAAAAGAAATTGATCTATCTCATTGTTTCTGTTAAAGTATATATATATATATATATAGTAGAATGACTGCCCATAAATAAGTTGTAAGTCATGTTTTTCTCCAAGTTAGGCACACTTGTTTATACACTTCAGCACAAAAAAAATATAAGAAATGTCAACATATAGGAAAAAGAGACTCTTTAGTTTGGACACAAATATGTAGTTTAAAGTTAGGAGAAGGAGGCATTGTCCTAATTAATTTTTTATCCATTATTAAATTGTTTAGTAAATTATTTATTTAGTTATATCCTGCTTTTTCCAGAGGACCTAAAGACATGCGCATCTTTTTTCATTCAGTCCATGTACAGGACTATAACTTTAAAGATAGAGACTTGGTGCGCCGCAGAAATAAGACACTGTGACGGAAATCAGACTTAGAAATTGAATATGGCCCCAGTCAGATCTGTCCACTCACACTCTACACTCTCATTCTCTGCTTAGCTTCCTAGCAATGGTGAACATTGTGAGACTTTTGTAAAGACTAATTAAACATACATACAGAAAATTTGAACACTGAAATATAGTTTGCATGTGCAAACCATTTTCAGGGAAAAAGTAGATTTCTCTACATTCTTAGGAACTGAAAGGAAAGGGGAAATAAGCTTGTCAGAAAGAGTAAAACTGCTGTAAAAATTACAATGTTCAAACTGGACGAGGAATATATTTCCATATTTATTGAGTAAGGGGAGAACAGGCCCAGTAATGGAGGGAATACCAACTAGATGAAATGTGGCATCTGGGACAAGTAAATTAAAATGATTCCAAGCCTCAGGAAAAACCCACTAAAAACAACTGCTTTTTACTCTATCTCATTACGGAGTGAGTCACCTCGGTTTTGAAATGGCACCAAGTAATCGAAATGATATTTTACCTGTTGGTAAGGATTCATTCAAGCAAGTATATCAGTCACCAAGGTACAACCAGCTAAAGTATATTTTTCATGATGGAAAAGATGACCAGTGTGTGAAGAGATGGTCTGAATATCTCTACTTCAATTCACTATATTTTGAAACATAAAATGAACACGTTTATATTTCCATTTGAGAGGTAATCACTTTGGAGTGCATTTCTGGCTTTATTGTTCAAATCATGCCTTTTCTGTCAGATGTGTTATCCAGAGGAGTAGAGAGAACTTGATAAACAGTGCCTATTAGCTCAATTTGTGCATTAGCTCGATTTGATACAGATAATAAGTAATATTCACTGTGACATTAAAATGAAAAATGATGATTATTGTTTTGCGATTTTTATTTTCCTTCGCTTTATAGGGCACTGATTTTACTGAGTTTATTTTACTCTGAAGAGTAAAATCAAAAGAAATTTGGTGCTCATAAGCAGAGTTTAAAAAAACTCATTTAATAGTGGCTGGAGTAATAGTACAGTGGTAGGGTGTTTGCCTTGCATGATCGGACAAACCTTGGTTCTGTCCTCCAGCATCCCATATGGTTCCCTGAGCCAGGAGTGATTTCTGAGCACATAGCTAGTGTGTTACCCACAAAGCAAAAAAGCAAAAAAAAAAAAAAAAAAAAAAAAAAAAAAAAAAAAAAAAAAAAAAAGACGATGACTCATTTTATGATTTGTTAAGTGAAAAGGAAATTTTGTTTTGAGGGAAATTAATCCCAAGCCTCTGTGTTATAAATAACTACGTTTGGTATTTAACTTAATGAAATTAAGGAAAAATCACATTAGGGGATAAATACTGTACTTTTGGTTTTAGTTCCTCTACTCTTGTAGTGAGTAGGTACCAAGTAAATTTTAAGTAAACTGAGTGGCAAGTGATACATATTTTTACATAAATTACTTTATTTAAGCACTTAAGCACTGTGGTTACAAAATTGTTCATGGTTGAGCTTCCATCATAGAATGAACAGCACCCTTCATCAGTGCACATTTTCTGCCACCAATAACCCCATTTTACCTATCATCCACCTTCTGCCACCTACCATCTCTCTCTCTCTTTCTCTCCTCTCTTTCATTCTCTCTCTCTCCCCTCTCTCTCTCTCTGAGACTCTATGGTTTGAACTATTGCTAATGAAGGGTTACCATGCGTAAAACACTATACCCCCTTCAGCATCCAGTTCTTGTCCAGAATCATAGGTTCTAGCTTTCACTGTCACCGTGGTCCATTCACTACCCTACTGCATTAGCTACTCTTTATGGCAAGCTTTTTCCTAATCCTCATCTCTGTTGCCTCTGGATATTATTACCATACTACCTCTTATTTTTCATATATCTTACAAATGCCCTACTGTTTTCACCACCGCTCCAGCCCCTATACATTAGGTCTTTTCTACTGAAGAGGCATGGACTTCCCAAGAGCCTTTTGGGGACTTATTTTTTTCAAAAATTGGAAAAAAAATAATAACAACACAAAAGTAAACAAAGGGCTGGAGTGATAGCAGAGCGGTAAGGCATTTGCTTTACACTAGGCCTACACAGGAGGACCCGATTCGAATCCTGGCATCTTATATGATCCCCCGAGACTGCCAGGGGCGATTTCTGAGCACAGAGACAGGAGTAATGCCTGAACACTGTTGGTGTGACCCAAAAACCAAAAATAAAAAAAGTAAACAAAGCTTGGGGCCAGAGTGGTAGGGAACTTGCCTTACATGCAGTTACCGGATGGATTTGACCCCTGGCATCCCAAATGGTCCTGAGCCTGCCAGGAGTGATTCCTCAGTGGAGAGCCAGAAGTAACCCCTCAGCATCACTAGGTAAGGCCCCCACATTATAAACAAACAAATAATTAAATAAACAAAATTTTATCTGTTGAAAATTACAGTCTAAATGTAGACATCAACTTTACTAAATCTTCTTAATAGAAATGTATTTGTGTGTCTCCTGTTCAGTTGTTTAATGCAAATGTACATGGATTTATTTGTATTTTCCTTATAAGAATCTAAGTGATTAATTCTGAGTCAACTTCCTTCATTTACTAGCATATACCTCGTATAAGATTCCACTCTAATACAGACTTTTCTGAATCAAACTGCATTACTGAAAAAGTATAGTTTCACAGTATTTTATGGAAGCACTGACTGAAAAGATACTTATTTTTAGTTATCCTCTTTTGTTTCTGGTTGTTCTAAAATTGCTTCTCCTCTTTATCACCCATAATGAATAATGACAAGCTATGGATATCTAGATAATGATAAGCTCTGTTCTATTTTGTAAAATGTTTTCTATCTTCAAAGCATTTAAAAAAAACCTACATTTAGACTATATGTTACAATAACATGGCAATTGGTCATTCAGCCAGCCACATGGGAAAGTTGATCTTGGTATTCTACAATGTAAGGAAATATTTTTTATTTACGTCCTCATAGAAGATTTTAAGTTTCTCCAAAGTACTATTAAAAATAAATTAGTGATGTAAATCTTGTGAGAAAATAAAATTAAGTGTCCAAAAGAAATGGTTTGTGGGGGGCAAAAAGGTAGAGTACAAAGGGTAAAGCTCATGATTTTCATGTGACCCACCAGGTTTAATCCCTTGCACCTTACCCCAGATAGTCCCTTGAGTACTGTCTAGAATTGATCCTTGAGCATAGAGCCAGGAATAATCCCTGAACATCAGGAGGTATGGTCCCCAAAACAAATAAAGCAAGGGGTGTGGAAGATGGGGATACAATTCTATGTTAGAACACATCCTGTGAATATTTGAGAATCTGGACTAACCCTTTGCAGCCCTACAGTAACGGTCTGTGACCTTATATGTAAATAAAGATATATTTGGCTAACCCCTTTTCTCTAATGCTCTTAATTCTGCCTTCTGGCTTGAATGTTAAATGCATTGCTGAAATAAGTGCTTTCAATCTCAAGATTCCATCTCAGCTTTATCTTCCTTTGTTGTCATTTTCATTTCCAAATAAACTATGGATTAATGTTGTCTTAAGTGCATTCATTATTTTTCCATAGAAAGCTTTCACGTCCCTTGACCCTGTAGAAAAGGCAGGCATTTTCCCATCTGTCCCACGAAAGTGATAGCCAAGACTTTTCTAACGTGTTATGCTTACTGGGTAGGTTTCTTTTTCTGCCATTCCTGGTAGGACTTCAGTTCATATTCATTAGTTAAAGAGCTTCTATAACCATAAATAAATCTTGGCCACCCATGGCTCTGTACCCCAGGTGAAATGTATCATCAATTAAGCAGTATATTTATTATGATAGCATTCAAGACATTGACCAGTGACCTTTTATATGGAAAAATGATGGAATTTTCCTTTCTAGGACATCCTTAGCTGTCATCCCCTAGACAAGACAGGTGAATCTTCCTGGGTAAGTCCTGGACTGTGTTTCTGCCATTTGTCTTGATTGCCTCCCCAATTACTCGTACTTCCATAGAGCAGAGATATTAGTCATTCATTGAGCCTAGAGAGTCTTTCCCAATATGTATTCTCCCATTTTCTGTCCTCTGCTTTCTACCTGGCTGTCGGGGAGTTCACTTTGATTCACATTGTGGTATCTTGCAAAATAAAATAGCTCACATATGTAGCCAAGAAATTAATCAAAAATCATGTACTCATATGAAGATATTGAGTCTTTATCTTCAAACTTTAATTTGCAAATTAAGAGATTGGAGGTAAACTGTGAAGCCAATATAATAGTAATTGAATGTTCTGTTTCATTGATGTCTAAAAGTCTGACTACAACTAAATTCTAAATTTCAACCTTTGCTTAGCAAAGAGAATTTGTAACTTCAATAAGAGCAATAAGTTGAGATGATGTATATTTTATTTGATGATAAGAAGTCACCTGTACTCTCCATAGAACTGATATAGAGATTTTTAAATATCAGATTTTTTTTTTTTTTGGTTTTTGGATCACATCCGGCAGCACTCAGGGGTCACTCCTGGCCCCACGCTCAGAAATCTCTCCTGGCAGGCTCAGGGGTCCGTATGGGATGCCGGATTCGAACCACCATCCTTCTGCATGAAAGGCAAATGCCTTACCTCTATGCTATCTATCCGGCTCCTAAATATCAGATTTTTAATAATAATAGAGTATAATTTATCATAAGTTTATACAGAAAGTAAAAAGAAGTGCAGTATCTCAACTCAAAAGTAATATGACGAAAAATGTTCAAATGTTTTTAAAAGTAATTTATTCAGAAACATCTAAATTGGAATGTTTGTGTCCTGCTGTATTAGTCATTCTGCATCAGAAAAGAAATACCTTCTTACTATTTTTCATTTTTGAGAGCATTTGTACAGTCCCACCTGTAGCAAACATTCCTGTGCATTGGCTGACCAAGACTTAAAGTGGGAAAATCATGCAACTGCCTCGAGGTTGTCAGTCAACCACGAAGTAATTCACTCATCAGAATTCCTTTAGACTTGGGCCTCTGTGTTTTGACTTTTTTCTCAGTTGCAGTCTATGCTTGCCACTCTTTCCTTTGCTTTTATTCCATTTCAGAAAGCAACTATTTTTACATAAACTACAAAGTCACAGCCCGCAGCATGTGCAATGGAGACAGATAGCCTGCGGATGCCCAGGGACTTCTCATTTTATCTTTGTACAGACCCAGCATGGCCTGCCAGGTACAACTAGTGTAACGAGGACTCTGGCATCTCCATCATGCCTGCAGTCCTGCCAATGCTGAGATTTGTGCACTCTTACACGGGACTGCCTGACAGCTTGTGAGATTCTGTAAATCATGCTGATCCCCTTGATTATAGTCTGAAAGAGCATTAACCCTCTGTACAGCCCCAAGATACACTTTCTTCACAAGTGTGTGTATCATCATGGTGTTCTGGGACTTTGGGAAGAGGAATTCTTTGATACAAACATAAAACTCTTCAAAGCATAAGAAAATTGGAATCTAGTTGGAGTATGATCTACCATGTTTCATTAGAGCAACTTTTAAAGTTGAAAATCTCATTTATATCTTACATGGCAAGGATAGGCAAAGACCTAGTTGAGTAGACAAACTTTTAAGAAAATAACTTTTTGAATGAGAGATTCAGGGTTTCCAAATGAGGTGCTGAGAGTAATTAGGTGGTAACCATTGTTATATTTTTCCATCCCCACCACAGTTACTATACACATTTATTCTAAAATTTACTACCACACACATTCATTCTAGAATTTTTCTTCTAAATTTTTTCACGACTTAATTTTAAAATTTGAATTTATATAGAGACAGTTGTATTTACCTAACCTTTACTGTCACTTTGGAAAATTAGACTTTCCCTAATGATGGAAGAATCATTTACACTCTTTTGTCGCTTGAAGGCCAATGCTTAATTTTCTTGCTAATCAGATCTTAAATGAGCAATTCTCTTCAGCTTCATTAAATAAGATAATTTGAATTGCACAATTATAAGCCATTTTGACCAGAATCACTATTTATGTTTGTCAGCTAGTTGTCTTGGTTGTTTTTACTCAACATAGAATGGAAGAGAAAGGAAGTATCTTCTTATTTTCTCAGTAATAGGATGAAGTCAGCTCTGGGACCCACCATGTATATTTGACTCTCTTTGTGGGTTTGAGTTTTTCTCCTCTATTAGCCTGAATATAAGAGAGTTAGAGAGTACAGCTAAAAGAAAGAGCACTTGCCTTTTCATCTGTAAAACTTTGGGCTTGGATCCAAACCCAAAAAATAATTGCATAGACTTTTTGTGGGGGTTTATAGGAATTATAAATTATAGGAATTAATGTTAGAAAGTGACTGGAAAATACTCAACTTGCATGTGCTCAGTAAATTTTAAATTTATAACACAACACAAGACTTAACACAGAAATTGATTAAAAAGTTAAAGAAAAAATACCTAGGGGACAGAACAGCTTAACAATGGCTCATGCACCAGCACTGATAAAATAGACAGAAGGTGGTAGATTGCCCCAGATTCCCAGACCAGTGAGTGCTAGCTTTTCTCTGCGGTGCCAGAGGCTTCCCTACCAAATAGTAGAGATGCTTTGACATATGAACTGGGAAACGTCATAGGTTTCACCAATGTCACAATGGTAAATGCATCCAAGCTTCCATTCTGCTTTTATATATTTCCCCTACATAAAACTTTTGACCCCAATTTTCCTATTATGCATTATTTCTTCATTGTAGAGTTGTAGCATTCGAGTTTAAAAACAAAGTTTTAATGTTATCTTTTAATATGATTAGTAGAGGAAATTTTCATTGAGAAGAAAGTATTGCTTTGCATTTAAGTTTCTCTTGGTTGCAAGTAACAGTTGTCAATTCTAGCCAGAGTAAGCACAATCAAATATATAGTAGCATACTGAAATATTTCATGGACTCCAAGAATAGAGTCAAGTCTCAGAAGAACAATTGGGCCTCCAGCTTATCAAGGTGTAATTGACATCACAAACTCTACAAATCTAGAGAAAAATCCTGTGTGAGCTCATATAACAGCTCTCATAGTGGCAGGTCTGTGATAGAGGTTTTCCATAGGAAACTTGAAGATGGTGGTAAATATCATTGAGTAGGTATATGAATACTGCACAGTAGGCATCTGAGATATGTGACTACCTCTTACAGTGTAGTCATATAATTTAAGAGGTATTATCTGAAAATATTTGAGACAATGGTACCTGGTAACTTTTTCATGAAGTATAGTTAAGTACAGTCCTGGGCACTTATGCCTATCCACTTCTACCAGTGGAACACTGCCATATTTGGAAGATAGGTTCATGGTCTTTGGCTCTCTGAAAAAAATCTGCTTGTTCTATTTTGTTTACAGAGTAATTCATGATATATGGCTAGAGTTCCTATGGACAAACCCATGTCCATAGACATACAAGCTTTCAATATAAGTGGCATGCTTGCATTCTTTAGCATTCAAAACTAATATTGGAAGATTCTATCATGGAACATTTTATCTGAAAAGATTTTATAGGGAGGGAGATGTGGTACAGTAGATATAGGGTCCTTTCTTTGCACAGGGCCAACAGAATTAATCCCTGTTATCCCTGAGCCTGCTAGTAGTGATCCCTGAGCAGAAAGTCAGGAATAAAATCCAAGCACAGCTGGTTATGGCCCATAAACCAATCAAAAATAAAAGTGAGTTTGTGGGAGATAACTTCATACAGTTAGAATGGAATACACTTAATTTTTTTCTGTAGAAATATTTAGTTTTCTTAAGTTCTAATATTTGAAGAGACTAATGAGATGCAAGTGAAATAGCATGTGTTCTTTTGTTAACTCCAAAGGAGAAATAAATACTCAAACAGACATTTAGCTCATGGTTAATGGGAACAAAACACTAGAGGCAATATGTGTAAATCTGTTATTATATATCTATTCCCAATTATTGGACACATAATTACACAGAGAGATATTCCTTTAGGACACCATGCATTAAACTTGACTAAGATCATTTAGGCTTTCAGGCACTATATAACAAATATTATCTTCTAAATTCACAGAAGAAATTTTTGATTATTTCTAATATTCAAAATATCTAATGAGAATGAGAAAAAATGGCCTCTTCTTAGTCTGAGCAGTTTTGTTCTCCCTGTAGGTCTCATATTTATCATGGAGAATGAACAAAATGATTATGGTAACTACAAGCTATAAGTCAAAAGAGTATACTAGCACCCCTCTCTTCAACTTGGAGGTTCTCAGAGCATGTTGAAATGTTTAATATGAAGAATTTTTTTGTTTGTTTGCTTTTCGGCCACACCCAGTGATGCTCAGGGGTTACTCCCAGCTATGCACTCAGAAATCTCGACTGGCTTGGGGGACCATATGGGACGCCAGGGGATCGAATCGAGGTTCATCCTAGGGTAGCACAGGCACGGCAGACACAGGCACTTGCACCACCACTCCGGCCCCCATACTGAGAAATTCTATAGTAACATTAAAAAAATGTTCCTCAGCCTTTTCCAAACTGTTGTCCATTTAGCACTTTTTAGTTTTGAATGTAAAAACTGCCCATATGGATTAGGAATCTGACTAACTAATAGCATTTTAAAATCTAATTTAGTTCAGAAACTGCCAATATTTTCTTGTAAGGGACCAAATAGTAAATTGTTTTTCTAAACCAGTCTCTGACACAATTACTTGACTAGTGGGTTGTGGTACAAAACAGCCGTGGCAATAACTAACTAACTAAATATTATTAGTTTCCATACACTTTTTTATAAAATTTATGATGGGCTAGATTTGACCCATAGCCATAGATTATCGATTATATTAACAAATCTGCTATTCAAACTTACTTTAATTCATAAAAAGTACTTTTTTCACAGTAAAACTACTTCCATTTTGGGGGTTAGTTTTAACCCATTGTTCTGTATTTTTATGAATGGCTCGTTTCAATGGGTGTAATCAGCATTTTTTCATTGAAAGTTCCCTATCACGATTCTTTCTCTGAGTGCTTGTGGGTCAGACCCTCTTCATATAAGTGTTAGCATTGACCTGCTGCTGTTGGAGACCAAATCCTGATGGTTTGGAAAAACTGGGGTGGATTCTTCATGACTTCTGACCAGTGTGATTTGGGTTAAGATCTTTTCTACGTATCTTATTTTCTGTATCTTTAGGAGGTGGTCCATTGATCATAGAGCAAAAGTTCCTATTAGTATTGAGTTGAAGAGAAGGGAGAGCAGGAACCACACAATTTGAGTGTGACTTCCAGGATATGAATTTGTTCTCTTTTCTCCTAACATATCTTCTGCTGCCTGTTAAAATGGATCAGGGTGGAACATAACCTTCTGATTATATATACTTGCTAAAGCACCTTCATCAACTGCTAAATCTGTTACTTCATGACACCTGGGCACTTAGCTCTTATGGAGAATTCTGACTCTTATTTTACCTTGACTGGTTTAGAGATGCCACGGAGATATCAAGGGGTCAGGAACATATGTATTGCATAACAAGATCCTGTCTTCTAGTATAGTCTATTTTCCACAGTACCTATGAAAATAGTCCAGTGTAATCCTACCCATTGCCAGGTTTCTGAAGACCCTCAAACACTGCCATGTGTCACAGTGGTGGCCTCCAGCATCAATGAGCCTGTGGAGCATGGCATCACTAAGCTCTCCTTTTTAATCTGTCCAGCCTGTTTGATTAGGTCCCTTGGAGTAGTTGTTGGATCCCTAGCACACAACTTGGGAGCTCTCCCCAATAAAAACCACAGATTTGGAGCTGAATATCAATACCTGATTCACCTCAGGTTTCAGTTATCTTTCTAGCTCTAATCAGAATCGATACATTAGCTTATTTGTTTACTTAATTTACTCATTCTTCCACAATGTAATAGTTCATAATGTCACTCAGAATTGTTACTTGTGCTGTCCATAATAAAGAGGAGGTAAAACATGGGCACAGTAAATAAAGGCACTCGTCTTGCCTGCAGCTGACCCAAGTTAGAGCCCTAGTACCTCATATGTTCCTCTAGTCCTGTCAAGTAATACTTGAGTACATTGACAGGAGTAAGCTCTGAGACATCAAACCAAAATGAAAAGAAAATAAGGACAAGCTAGTGGGGTGTGTGTCGGGGGAGACTTAATGTCAGAGTGCATACTTGTGGAGGAACAGGCTTTGATACTTAGCCTGTTTTTAGGATATAAAAACAACACCCCTCTTCCCCTACAAACATTCTTGCTCCAACTTGGGCATTCAGTTAATTAATTCAACTCTGAATTTGCTCAAAATGGGGCTGCGTTTCACTTCTTAGAGCATTATCTTCTCTAGGCTCAGAGTTTGTGATCCTATTTACTCCCCTTTACTTGGTCTCTCCCTTCACATACCTGAGACTAAACACTGCAATAAGCAAAGTCCCCCCTCTCCTAGATGTATGCTCTTTGAGAGAAGCACCATATTTGCTTTGGTTCTCATGGGACATTCAGGTGACATTATCTTAAAGAAGGGACACATCAATGTTAGAAATCTATGTCACAAATCCCAAAGGAACTGAATGTTTTGGGTTTCTTTTTTTATTTTGTTTTGGGGGAATCACACTTGACTCTGCCCATTTCTGTCTCTATGCTCAGGAGTGACCCCTTGCAGTGTTCAGAGGACCCCATTCAGTACTGAGATCTGGACCAGGGTCCAGGCCAAGCAGAAAGATGCAAGACAAAG
>PVKC010042719.1:0-11914 GCA_004027635.1 Crocidura indochinensis | reverse complement strand
CTTTCCTCTGATTTTCTGGGACACTTTAATCATAGTCTTCTGAAGCTTTAAAACAGAAGTCTACTCCATAATTCCTCAAAAATAGGGGACAGTTTTGTGCAACATGTTTTGCCTGATTTAGAATCAGTGATAGACAGAGCTGAAACATGAATATAGAACCAAGTTTTACAGAATGTCCAGAACTCCTTCTCACATCCTACTACCCTAGTGATAAGTCAATCTTCGTGAAAAAAAATACTTCTATGACTTTCTGGGCACCAGTTAAAAAAGATTGGAGTGAATACTAGAGATGAGATTCGAAACAAGTGTTCAAAAACATCTAAAAAAATCAGCATGAAAATATTTCAAAAGCAAGTCCAGCTGTCCACTCAGAACCTGTATATCCAATTCTCCTTCAGAGAAATCTCCTGATGTTCAAGGTAAAGTTTTTTTGATCCTTTGTATGATAATTTTGAATCACAAGTCAATAGTGATTAATAAAACATCATTATGAACTGAGTCAATGCGCAAAAGTTGCATGAAATATTCAGTGAAACAAACACCGCTAAAGAAAGAGCGTACTGGAATGATGCTCACACACTCTTTTAAAACATTTGTTTAAAATTTTTAAATATACATCTAAAAGTCACCTTCAAAAATAAAATTTCTACAAAATAAAACCCCTAGCAAATACGGTGCTACAAATCAATCTAAGTGTCCATTTAAAGAGGAAAAGGAACAAAGTGTTCCTCTGGCATACAAATTACCCAGCTCCATGATTAATCTCAGAGAGATGTCGTGACTGAGTCAACATAGGTATATCTTGTCTCTGGACAAAAATCTCTGGATCCACTTCAAGCTGACAGCAGCAGGACATATCCCAACCATGCTGAAAGGTCTAGTGCCTTAACAACACCCAACTCCCTCTTGTGTACAAATTGTCCAACTACAAAACTAACCTTAGGGAGAATCCAAGCTGTTGAATCATTCCAATTTCATAGCTATTGGAGTAAAGGGCTCCAAATTTTACACTACTTGCAGCCCAATAGTAAGACGCAAATTAGATAGGGATGTTACATAGAAACTGACTAAGTTAATGTGCAAACACAATAACACAAAAAAATCAACTAGAACCTAACAGATCAGAAAATTGTCAATGACTTTAGTGACAGTTTTGTGAGGTATGTGTAGAATTAGTATAAAGTAAGTTATTTTGGTCCTATTTAAAAGGCAGGATAAGTTTGGGGGAAGGACTTGGAATATTAATGGAGGAGAGGTCACACTAGTTGTCATATTGGTGTTGGAATGAATAACTAAAACAACTGTATTATGAACAACTTTGTAAATCACAGTGTTTAAATAAAGTTTCAAATATAAAAAGAACAAAGTTCCTATCACTTTGAAAGAACTATAGATAACGAGATGAAAAGGTCAAAATTACTTGCTTCTAACAGGTCAAAGATTAATAGGGCCTCTGAAAAAATATTTATAATCTAATAATCTATTGTTAGAGATAATGATACAGGCCCAAAGAGGTAAAGTGATTTGCCAAATGGTAGATAGTGTAATTCTGGATTAAAATAAGTACCTCTAGCAACCAGTGCAAAATTATTTTCGCCTGTTCCAGTTCCTCCTAGCAAACCACTCATTATGCATAAAAGACATAAATTGTTTGTGTAATGTATGAACACTAACTTCATTTTTAAATATTGATCATGAAACAAGGCAAGAATTAAAAAGTACACATATATGTGTATGATCATATCGATTATTTTGAGACACAAAAAGCTAGAAGAGTTAGGTGAATGAAAGTTTTAGTTTCAGGAGGAAAATTATTCTCACCTGAAGCATCCTTACATTCCCCCTTTTTTCTTGGCATGTATTGATTCTCTTAATGTGGTAATTTAACCCATGGTCAGTTGAATTTCAAGACAATTACTTGATGTCCTCAGATGTCCTCAGTAATCTCTCCTTCTAAGCCAAATTTCACAGTTAATCAACAAATGTCCATCAGATTATTTATTTGCTATTACTTAGAAGCTTACTTCAGGATGACAAAATGAAATTATTAGTTCTAGCATTTTAAACATGCAATCTTCACCTTTCTTCTACCTACAAGAACAAAGTCAATTGACTGAAAAATCCTGAGCACACCATCAACCAACAAGAAAAAAATATTGACCTTCTTGCAAAAGCCCAGGTATATTAAGAGACTAAATGCATATTTTATTTTCCTTTGCATCAAAAATCTGGACTGTAACATTCTTCTTTGAATTACTTACTAATATCAGAAAAAGTGGAAACCCATATAGATACAAATAAAAAAGAAAAATCCTAAATTCTTTCTGCCTTTTAGTTGATTTGTGGTATTTCCTGATCCTTGCATGAACTTTGCCACATTTATCTAAAGAATTAAAAATGGAGATCTTGTTACTAGAAATGGAATATGAGCACTGAATTCCCCATAAGCTGCATTCAAATTGCCATTTCTGTTCTGTTTATTGTCTATTGTTTTAGGAATGACTGAGAACACTAAAATTTTATTTTCCATAAAAAGGAAAAATGTAGTAATGCCCTACTTCTCCAATGGACTAAATTTTATAATTTATAGCATGGAGAAAAGCAAAAATCACAGAACTTTTGTAAAGAAACTCATATACATATTCTCTGAGTTTATTTAATCATATTTAATCCTGAAGCATTGAGTACCTGAGTATTCTATCCATTTGCTAGTCCTCTTATTATATAGTACTATCAACCTGCTATCAGTTTCCTCACTGCATAAGCCCTGGCTTACATACCCAAACCATATAAAACTACATAGCTGACCACAACACATTATTATCCCCTTTTCTTCATTCATTTCTTTCTTTTCCCCAACACTAAACAGTGCTCAATTCTTACTCTTGGTTTTGCACTCAGGAATCACTACTAGCAGTACTTGGATAACCATACAGAGTGGTGTGGATTGAATCCTGATTAGTCACAGGTAAAGCAATCTGTTGCTATTCAAAGTCTTTTGCTCCTCTCTAAAGTTCCTATCGAGGACTGAAATAACATATATTTATTTACCTGTTTGATCTTTGACTTCATGCAACTAGAGAATACATACTCCTCTAATAGCATAGTTTTCCTGTTTTAGTTACTAATGCATTCCTGACATTTAGAATCATAACTAATGTCTAGTGGATTTTGCAATTAATATTTGCTTAGTGAATTCATTAATAATAAATGACAAATCGTTATCTGATTTAAAAAGTGTGTTAAGGAAGCCATAAAACTAGGAAATGTTATTTTTGAAGTTGACTTAGAAAAAAGTCATGGAAAAAACTTTGAACCTCTGTACTTCCTTCCCTGTATCACTTTTATAAATTTTAAAATAAACAAAATTTACCATATTAATTACTTTCAATTTTTCTATCATTCAGGATTATTATAGTACAGTTATCCCTATCCTTCGTTTTCAGAATTTTAGTCTTATAAAATTGAAATTACGCATACTTCCATTATCTTCTCTTTAGGGATATCTTGTAAATGCAACCATACAGTAATTTCTTTGTGTGATTGGCTTATTTCTTCAAAAATACTATTTCTATAGTTTATTGATCATATGCCATTAATAAAAATTTGCATCCTCTTAAAGGTGGCATAATGGATTTTGTATGTATATACCATATGTCGACTCCTACTTATCTTCCAGGAACACTTTAACTACTGCTACAATTCAGCTACTCTAAGTAAAGCTCAGAATAGTAGACTCTACCCTCTTTTCTTTTGAGTGTATAACTACAAGTTATGCAACTTAAGTGAAATTGCTAGATCAGATGATTTTAAATATATTTTATTTTGTTAGAGAAATCAGTTATCCTTTCTCGGTATTTGTACTATTTATGTCTATACTCAACACATGGAATTTCCAAACTTTACCACATCCTTGCCAACACTTTTTGTTACAATGTATGCAATGTTTAACTCTCAGCCTTTCATTCAAACCATCATTGCATCAGGCCCAGTCGTAAAAATAGCACACACATCAAGGTAGCAAGTATAAATGAAAAAAAGATGAATATTTAAATTGTAAAGTTATGACATATCTAAGAGTAAAGAGCCAAGAGGAAAATCTGGCAAGAAGAGGAAACATATGATGTTCAAGTAATGGTAGAGTAAATTCAGATCTCTAGCAGCTGTGAGAGGTGAGCATGATATGAGGAGAGTGTCATTTTATGGCTTGTTAATTTTCAAAATCCTAAATAAGAAAAGAAGACACCACACTTTAGATTCCTCATCGGCTTGGCTCCACAACTGTGAGCTATATTCACTTGACTCAGAAAAATAAATATTTTGCTTCAGGCCAAGCAAAACATCAAAAGACGCATCTATACCTGAATCCTTTCTCTGCACTGTGAGTCACTCAGTTTGCATAATGTGAAACACAGTCAGAGCACACACTCGCTCACTGAGACCAGAGCAATCTCTTCACTCTCTCTCTTACATTAGTAGCTAGGCATACTCTTTGCCTCCTTTAATAAATGTCACTATATTAATATAACCTAGTTGAAAGGGAAAAAGTGGGAAAGGAAAATAGCATTTTATTCTTTTTTTTTGTTTTTTTTTGGGGGGGGAGGCACATCCGGCGGTGCTCAGGGGTTACTCCTGGCTATCTGCTCAGAAATAGCTCCTGGCAGGCATGGGGGACCATATGGGACACTGGGATTCAAACAAACCACCTTGGGTACTGGGTCGGCAGTATTTTATTCTTAATATGAAATTCCATTAAGGTCTTAGGTAATCCACAACAATGAATCCCTTGAAAAATTTCTTCAATGGTTCATTAAAATGCAGAATCAACAACTGGCCATCATTTAAAACAGTTTATTCGATACTTTGTAACTAACAGCCTTGCTAATTTAAAATTTGTACATTTTAATACTATTCTTATGTTCAAATTACCATTAAAAGTAAAATAATTGATATCAAAAAGGGAAGAAAGTCACTAATTGATTGATTGCTTAAACTTTTAAATTTTTGTTATTTATTTATGGTAGCCTCCAAGGTGGCTTATAATAGAGTCTCGGTGTTACTTTTCAGGATTCTTGGGAAAAATTAGGGTAGAAAGTCCAAAGCAATAGCTGCAGAATGTAGTGCTACTCAGGTCCAGTAGTGTCAAAAATTATTAAGGCCACCCTGGACATGCTTAGGGACCTCAAAAGAGGCAACCTGTAGTGCTCAAAGAACCAAGTATTACCAGAAGATGAAAGATAAACACAGAATAATAGCACTATTCTTAAGTACCTAGAATATACACCATATATACATGTAATACTCCATGAACAAATACAAATGTTTAACAGATTGCAAACTTCAAAGACTGTAATTATCAACATTTACTGGGGAGTAGTATACAAAGCAAGTGGAAGAGGAACAACACAAAGCCTCGACTACACATTATACCATAAAAAAACCAGCAACAGCAGAAGCAACAGCGTAGAGAGAACAGGTATACAATCAGCCTTTTACTACAAAGGCCCATAATAATGTCTTAGGGATCTTATACAGGATTACAGGTAAAGAATACAATGGGAAGTCAGTGACTCCAGTGGAAGCATTTCATAACAATATTTTAATGCCTCGATCTTACTATATTTCAAACAGCCTCTCAGCTTTTCTGTCCACAGGGGTTCTTGGATCCAAAGGGTGGACAACCTAAGTTGACACCTCTCAGCGCCCAGTCACACTAGATATCATACTCAGTTTACAGTATGAAAATGTCTTGATGAAATACTTTAAAATACTCTTTAACTCTAGGTTATGCCCTCTATTAGGACCAGAATCATGTGACCAGCTAGACCACTGAAGCAGGCAATTGCGACCCACAGACTTATATTATAGGACCTACTCATCGGACACATTTAAGCAAACTAACATTCCCTTTCTCTTTTCTTCTCTCTTCTCACTACTTCTTTCTTTCTCCCTTTTCTTCTTCTACCTTTTCTTCCTCATTATCATCAATTCAATCCATGTCAAATAAAAAACACAGTTACTTCCCCTTTAGGAAAGGAAATTCAATACATAAGGTGCTGCAGACAATACTACATAGGGTAAGCACCTATATAGACAGACCTCGCCAGTACATTGTTTAGTACTCAAGATGCGAAACCTATCTGTATCCAGATTGCTCCAGTCATCACCTAGTCCTGAAACCCTCATTCAGGGAAGCCCAACCCCATTACTAACAAAATACCTAGAAATTTAGAAAATCTGTCAACTTTGACACATCAGTGTAACCTCTCGTGGTTGATTTATTAGTTTCTTTACCTTACTTGCACTATATTTACCTATATTCTGTTCTCATCTTATTTCTTGCTCTCCCCTGCTCTTTTTCTTAAGCTATACCTAAGTTCACTATTGTATAGTGAATAGAGATAGAGATAGGACTCCTCCATGAGAGCCAAACCTAAATTGTAAACAACCTATGCTTATAGTGTATATAGCCCCTCTCATATACTATCCCCTCTACCCCCTTCAGAAATGGGGCTATTCCTTCACCCCCCAATACCAACCCAATTTCCTACCTTGTTAAAACTCTTTACCCTCGGTTCTTAATCCATTAGTCATCAAGACCGACCTCCTATCCCAATAAGGAATTACCCAGCACCCAAGCGATGGGACACCAACTCAGACCCACACTCGTCCTTAGGAAGAAACTACAAACAACATTCCTGCTTACTGATGGCCCTCCTCAACTCTTCCTAATGTGGACTGTTGTTTGATATTGGACTCAGCTCCAAAAGGATCCCCACCGAAAGAACTCTACCCAAGACCTCTCTGCCACAAATCTCTTCTCAATCTCAAGAAGACCAGGGTGTGTTATGAAAATGCGCCCTGGTTCCCACACCCCACAAGAAAATATCAAAAGACAATGGGAAAGTCTATACTTCCTTCAAAAGCTTAAAACCTATGTAATAGTATCTCTTAACCTGTTTTTCCCCAAATGTAAGGTAGTTTCCTGCATCACTTTGTTCCTTTAATTGCTTTTTTAAATTCATTTAAAATTTTTTCTTTATATATATGTGAGTATATATATTTTTAATTTTTGTCTTTTTTCTGTCTTCTCTTCCCACCCCCAAATGCACCAGCAATATAATGTAGCACCATTTCTTCATGCAAAGGTATACTGAAAAAGGGGAAATTTTACGTATAAAAACAAGCTCTTATTTACTATGGATAAGAATTCACACTTGTTTACAATACATGAACACCTCCCATCTTGAGCATATGTCATGTGGACCCAACTTAGACTCTATGTGATTAGACAGCGATCATCCAACATTGAACCCTGGATCCCAGACATAGAAACATAGAAACACGGTTTTCCACAATAGCTCCAGGAACCAAACCCTCTCTGGGACATCCTTAATGCTGCTCTGGCACCAATATGTGCCAATACTGTTATGATATCCTAACAATGAGGAAATGGCAACAGCCTCATCAAAGAACAGGTTGTCATACCTCACCATCTAACGATAAGACAAAATCAAAAGATTTATCATCCTTTGATCTGTGCAAAAGCCAAGATCGCTATCTACACACGATTGATTGTGACAACCATGACTGGGCAAATGTATCCTGGGACCAAAAGTCCTAGACTAGGGTTCGACCTATGATCTGTACAACAACCAAGATCTCTAATTCCAAAGGTCTGATTGAGACAATTGCAACTGAATGGGTCTTCTGGAAACATAATGAAAGATGCTATCTTCATCCTAAGATCAGCTCAATGACCAAGACCACCAACTACAGAAGACTAATTAAAATGACAGTGAAAGAACAGAACTTCTAGAACTGTAAAGAAAGACTTCTTTTATATGCTCCATTCCTTAACCTGTGAAGATACCAAGATCTCTAAATACAGAGGTCTGATTTTATCACCCATGCCAGAGCAGATGTCTTTCATACACCACAAAAGGATCTAGGGGAGAGTAAATGAACATGCAAGGAGTCTGTAGATATTTCTATGACAGTATAATTTAAGGGTGGAGAGACCCTGTATTCCTCAGGCCAATGTGAATTCCCTTTCTAATTTCCCCAATATTTACTGTGTCTATGTGGGGAAAAAAAGAAGCAGCACCAAATAATTTTGTTTTTATTTATTTATTGATTGATTGATTTTTGGTCTTTGATTTTGTTAGTGTTGTTGTTTTCATTTTTTAACTCTGTTTTGTTTTGATTTCAGGACTGTGGTTATTATATAGGGCTTGTCTTTATTACTGCAATGCTCATTGGATTTGTTTTTATTTTTCTTTTTGATTGTTGTGGTGTTCTCTTCCTTTTTCCCTTTCTTCTCTCAAACTGATATTGAGAGTCTCTAAGGACTCCACCCATTTTCTGCTTGTTTGATTTTTATCCCATTTTCTGCTTTTCTTCAAACAGAATCACATAACTTGAACCATCTTGCTCCAACTCTCAAATTGAGGGGGAAATAATGGAAGGTACCAAGACCAAACAGTTGTATGATCACTAAGTAGTAATAAAAATGGTCAGACTTAAGCACCAAATCCAAAGTCAACGACAAAAGAATCGATACCCAATCTACAACAATCTAGACACAGAGGGGACCACTTATACTAGCAGCTTGGGAGCGGGGAAGGGAGGGGGATATGGGATGCAAACTGGGAATAGGGGTGGAGGGAGGACAACTTTGTTTATAGGACCCTCCTGATTCAATGTTAATGTGTACCTAAAATATTACTGTGAAAGATATGTAATTCACTTTGGTCAAAATAAAAAATTATTATTATAAAAAAAGAAGAAAGGGCAGAACTAAAATTTCAAGTCAAAGTCTAATGCAATGAAATCATATTTCCCAAACTTTAACAATAAATCTTACAAATTGCATGTTATGATGGCAAGCCGGGTAGGGTGTTGGTATGGGATGGATTCTTGGAATAATAGTGGAATATGAATGACACTGGTGGTGAGATTGGTCCTGAAATACTGTATATCTAAAACCCAACTATGAATAACTTTGTAAATCACAATTGTTTATATTATTTTTAAGTAAGTCTTTTGGCTAGGATTGTGTGTGTTTTTAAACCATAAAACCTCACCTTGTTTCTTGGTATTAAACAAATGAGGTATGAAACAGCTAAAGAAACTTCAAATTTCAAATTGCAAGTGGCACAATTGAGAATTATATAGTAGTACTCCCTAGTCCCATATCCCAGACTCTATATTTATAATAATGACTTTCATTTACTGGATATTTGTAGAAAACAGTGACTTGGCATTAAACAGTCATCTTCAGGGTTTGGAGATTGAGACTATACAGGATATAAGGTACTTGCCTTGCATCCCAGTTTAATCCCTGACCAAGGCAGGGGTTATTTCTGAACAGAGTCAAGAACAGCTTCTTATGCTGGATATGCCTCCTCCCACTAAGGATCTCCTCAAATTAATAAAATAAATATGAGTATCTTGAAATGAACTATGATGAAGGCTATACTTGAGACTCTAGGAAAAAAATGCCTGCTTTTCAATTCCTAGCTCTGAAATTTTGAGTGATGGGTTAAGGAAAATTCCTTAGCTTCCTAAATCCTGTTGGACTTCTCAGTAGTCAAGTAGAAATAGGAAAACAATGTCCACCAAGCATTTACTCGGTGGTGAATCCACTTTTCCCAAGCACTTTACAAATGTTATCTCCCTTACTCTTCACAGATTCTGAAAAGAAGTATGTGTTTACCAGAACTTGATTCAAGTTGACATTGCTCATAATTGATCATAGCTAGAAAAGAGAAAGCAGGCCTATCTTAGAACCTTCAATTTTCCAACATCTCTATATGTCACCTCCAGGTCAACAGACACAATGATTGAACCATTTCACACCTGTCACTTTTCAATTCTCCCAACACTACCAAATTCAGACTCTCTCAGACACTGTCTTATGGGAAACACATTCTCTCTACCCTGCTATAATTAATGACCTTTCTCTTAGCACCAGTCTCTTTCTCAACAGCATTTATTGGCCATACCTCACAATTCAGCCCTGCATAATAAGTCCTATAAGATTACTTTCCTTAAATGTAAATTGTATGCCCCTCAAGAGATCATTATCTCCTTGAAATCAGTAACCACATGTTAAGCATTATAGAATTAGAAAATTAGTACTTTGTAGTTCTCATTTTTTTAAGAAGCTGAACTTTTTTTTATAAGACACCTACTTTGGAATCTGAGCTCTTCTGACTGAAAGCCATGAAATTAGTTAAACCATAATCCTTCACATTACAAAATAAAACAATGAGCTGATGACATTCATTTATTGAACTAGTGGCAGTGGCAAGAATAAAAATCTATGTAGCCAGAGTCCCATGCAGTGTTTGCAGTACTGTGAAAATTTTGGATCTTATTCTGTCTCCTTCAATAACTCTTTTTGTCTTGGTCACAGTTTACTCTGCCAAAAAATATCCAGACCAGCTGTCTTGAATTCAGAAACCCCTCAGAAAAAATATATAAAGGATAAGGCAGCTAGGACTGGCTATCAGATCCCCTTTAGTGAGCTACAAGGAAGAAAACAGCATCATAATTGCAAATGCCCATCATCTGTTCAGTTGACCAATCAAATTCTTCAGCAGCAAGATGAATAAAGCCAGTGCTTTAATCTCCATAGTTCAGACACATAAGCTATGTCATAAGAATGAAAGGCAACAGTCCTATGGAGACAAGAACACCCCTTAAAGTTTTTTCTATATCTGGAACCAACAGGAGGGGACTTCAGAGAAACATGTTCAAATCACTTTTTAATCTAAACTTTTAATAATAGATATTTCTGGAAGTGGAATATAATGTAAATTATATTTCATTCCAGAGGAAATTTGGAAAATGTACACTATGTGCATGTGTCTAATTCTCTTATGTTACTTTGTTACCTGCTTCTTTGGGGGAACATTGCCTGACTGCTAATTCTTTATTTTTTATGTAATGACAATAATTTCAATTTATTTTTAATATATTTTTATTTAAGTAACATGATCATAGTTGGGTTAAAGTCATAACCAGAACACCACCTTTCACCAGTATAACATTACCCCCTCTCTCCTTCCCATCCCCTACAGTTCTACTACAGTTATTTGTTTTTAAGTTCAATAAATTTTATTTTTTCCTTAAGGGATAAGAGTAAAATATATATATTAAAGGTGTGATAGTGGCAATCGCTGTTGTTTGCCTAGGTACAGAAAAATGGGGAAAATGGAAAAAAATACTTGACCTGATTACAAAAAAGGCCTCACCCCAGAAGTTTATTGGCATAAGACAGACTCTGGGTTCCAGACATACCAGTCTGTCCAACCCGAGTCATTCTCTGTGGTCCAGGTGAAACTTTTTCACACCTCAGCTATTGTTGGTGCCAGATTCTTATATTTAAAGACTCTGGATTCTATGTATTTCTTTCATCAATGTCAGACTGATGTGGAGCATCCTCTAGCTTCAGCATACCATTAAATGCAGAGTGATGACTGCTAATTCTTTGAGTATGTGCATGCACATATATAAGTGCCTAGGTACATCCATATAAAATATGGGCAAATTTAAATGACAAATAGCCTATATAGTAATACGGGTTTCATCATACTGTATGGTAAGAATCTTTTATTGTCAATAAATAAGCTTCTAACTATCATTTTTACATGTGCTGTATTCTTCTATATGGAACTATTATAATTTAAAAATTCTATTAGCTTACCTTTAGGCTTCTTTCAGTTTCTTTGCATATGGAGAAAAATGGCATAAAGGACCACAATGTAATTTTTATACAGAAATGCTTATGACAGACTTCACTGTCATATGACAGTAATAGCTTGCTATAATTAAATATTTATAGGCTATTTAGTCCCCAAAATTATATTAATCTACATTTCTTTAATAAATGTATAAATAAAAGAAT